>JAWNPQ010000210.1:0-214078 GCA_035047465.1 Drosophila sordidula | reverse complement strand
TTAATGTTATTTTTTATACTAATTGAGGCAACCACAATCCATTAAAAATGTAAATTCGCATTTCTAAATTTTGAAAAAAAAATTTTTTCCAAAATGAGTAAGGGGGGAGTACATGCTTTTTTTTCAAAAAAGTTCAAAAAAATTTATTTTCAAAAATGCATATATTTTAAATATAGAATCAATCTACAGGACAAATCATGAACAAAATGCCATGAAACATGAAAATCGGTTCAGTTTCGACAAAGTTATGGGCATTTGAAATATGGGAGCTATGGATCCGAGAGCTTTACATGTCAAAATTTTTGTCAATTTTGGCATGATTTTTGACAAAAAATTTGACCCCCTCAGAATCGGTTTTAATGTTATTTTTTATACTAATTGAGGCAACCACAATCCATTAAAAATGTAAATTCGCATTTCTAAATTTTGAAAAAAAAATTTTTTCCAAAATGAGTAAGGGGGGAGTACATGCTTTTTTTTCAAAAAAGTTCAAAAAAATTTATTTTCAAAAATGCATATATTTTAAATATAGAATCAATCTACAGGACAAATCATGAACAAAATGCCATGAAACATGAAAATCGGTTCAGTTTCAACAAAGTTATGGGCATTTGAAATATGGGAGCTATGGATCCGAGAGCTTTACATGTCAAAATTTTTGTCAACTTTGGCATGATTTTTGACAAAAAATTTGACCCCCTCAGAATCGGTTTTAATGTTATTTTTTATACTAATTGAGGCAACCACAATCCATTAAAAATGTAAATTCGCATTTCTAAATTTTGAAAAAAAAATTTTTTCCAAAATGAGTAAGGGGGAGTACATGCTTTTTTTTTCAAAAAAGTTCAAAAAAATTTATTTTCAAAAATGCATATATTTTAAATGTAGAATCAATCTACAGGACAAATCATGAACAAAATGTCATGAAACATGAAAATCGGTTCAGTTTCGACAAAGTTATGGGCATTTGAAATATGGGAGCTATGGATCCGAGAGCTTTACATGTCAAAATTTTTGTCAATTTTGGCATGATTTTTGACAAAAAATTTGACCCCCTCAGAATCGGTTTTAATGTTATTTTTTATACTAATTGAGGCAACCACAATCCATTAAAAATGTAAATTCGCATTTCTAAATTTTGAAAAAAAATTTTTTTCCAAAATGAGTAAGGGGGGAGTACATGCTTTTTTTTTCACAAAAGTTCAAAAAAATTTATTTTCAAAAATGCATATATTTTAAATGTAGAATCAATCTACAGGACAAATCATGAACAAAATGTCATGAAACATGAAAATCGGTTCAGTTTCGACAAAGTTATGGGCATTTGAAATATGGGAGCTATGGATCCGAGAGCTTTACATGTCAAAATTTTTGTCAATTTTGGCATGATTTTTGACAAAAAATTTGACCCCCTCAGAATCGGTTTTAATGTTATTTTTTATACTAATTGAGGCAACCACAATCCATTAAAAATGTAAATTCGCATTTCTAAATTTTGAAAAAAAATTTTTTCCAAAATGAGTAAGGGGGGAGTACATGCTTTTTTTTCAAAAAAGTTCAAAAAAATTTATTTTCAAAAATGCATATATTTTAAATATAGAATCAATCTACAGGACAAATCATGAACAAAATGCCATGAAACATGAAAATCGGTTCAGTTTCGACAAAGTTATGGGCATTTGAAATATGGGAGCTATGGATCCGAGAGCTTTACATGTCAAAATTTTTGTCAATTTTGGCATGATTTTTGACAAAAAATTTGACCCCCTCAGAATCGGTTTTAATGTTATTTTTTATACTAATTGAGGCAACCACAATCCATTAAAAATGTAAATTCGCATTTCTAAATTTTGAAAAAAAAATTTTTTCCAAAATGAGTAAGGGGGGAGTACATGCTTTTTTTCAAAAAAGTTCAAAAAAATTTATTTTCAAAAATGCATATATTTTAAATATAGAATCAATCTACAGGACAAATCATGAACAAAATGCCATGAAACATGAAAATCGGTTCAGTTTCAACAAAGTTATGGGCATTTGAAATATGGGAGCTATGGATCCGAGAGCTTTACATGTCAAAATTTTTGTCAACTTTGGCATGATTTTTGACAAAAAATTTGACCCCCTCAGAATCGGTTTTAATGTTATTTTTTATACTAATTGAGGCAACCACAATCCATTAAAAATGTAAATTCGCATTTCTAAATTTTGAAAAAAAAATTTTTTCCAAAATGAGTAAGGGGGGAGTACATGCTTTTTTTTCAAAAAAGTTCAAAAAAATTTATTTTCAAAAATGCATATATTTTAAATGTAGAATCAATCTACAGGACAAATCATGAACAAAATGTCATGAAACATGAAAATCGGTTCAGTTTCGACAAAGTTATGGGCATTTGAAATATGGGAGCTATGGATCCGAGAGCTTTACATGTCAAAATTTTTGTCAATTTTGGCATGATTTTTGACAAAAAATTTGACCCCCTCAGAATCGGTTTTAATGTTATTTTTTATACTAATTGAGGCAACCACAATCCATTAAAAATGTAAATTCGCATTTCTAAATTTTGAAAAAAAAATTTTTTTCCAAAATGAGTAAGGGGGGAGTACATGCTTTTTTTTCACAAAAGTTCAAAAAAATTTATTTTCAAAAATGCATATATTTTAAATATAGAATCAATCTACAGGACAAATCATGAACAAAATGTCATGAAACATGAAAATCGGTTCAGTTTCGACAAAGTTATGGGCATTTGAAATATGGGAGCTATGGATCCGAGAGCTTTACATGTCAAAATTTTTGTCAATTTTGGCATGATTTTTGACAAAAAATTTGACCCCCTCAGAATCGGTTTTAATGTTATTTTTTATACTAATTGAGGCAACCACAATCCATTAAAAATGTAAATTCGCATTTCTAAATTTTGAAAAAAAAATTTTTTCCAAAATGAGTAAGGGGGGAGTACATGCTTTTTTTTCAAAAAAGTTCAAAAAAATTTATTTTCAAAAATGCATATATTTTAAATATAGAATCAATCTACAGGACAAATCATGAACAAAATGCCATGAAACATGAAAATCGGTTCAGTTTCGACAAAGTTATGGGCATTTGAAATATGGGAGCTATGGATCCGAGAGCTTTACATGTCAAAATTTTTGTCAATTTTGGCATGATTTTTGACAAAAAATTTGACCCCCTCAGAATCGGTTTTAATGTTATTTTTTATACTAATTGAGGCAACCACAATCCATTAAAAATGTAAATTCGCATTTCTAAATTTTGAAAAAAAAATTTTTTCCAAAATGAGTAAGGGGGGAGTACATGCTTTTTTTTCAAAAAAGTTCAAAAAAATTTATTTTCAAAAATGCATATATTTTAAATATAGAATCAATCTACAGGACAAATCATGAACAAAATGCCATGAAACATGAAAATCGGTTCAGTTTCGACAAAGTTATGGGCATTTGAAATATGGGAGCTATGGATCCGAGAGCTTTACATGTCAAAATTTTTGTCAATTTTGGCATGATTTTTGACAAAAAATTTGACCCCCTCAGAATCGGTTTTAATGTTATTTTTTATACTAATTGAGGCAACCACAATCCATTAAAAATGTAAATTCGCATTTCTAAATTTTGAAAAAAAAATTTTTTCCAAAATGAGTAAGGGGGGAGTACATGCTTTTTTTTTCAAAAAAGTTCAAAAAAATTTATTTTCAAAAATGCATATATTTTAAATGTAGAATCAATCTACAGGACAAATCATGAACAAAATGTCATGAAACATGAAAATCGGTTCAGTTTCGACAAAGTTATGGGCATTTGAAATATGGGAGCTATGGATCCGAGAGCTTTACATGTCAAAATTTTTGTCAATTTTGGCATGATTTTTGACAAAAAATTTGACCCCCTCAGAATCGGTTTTAATGTTATTTTTTATACTAATTGAGGCAACCACAATCCATTAAAAATGTAAATTCGCATTTCTAAATTTTGAAAAAAAAATTTTTTCCAAAATGAGTAAGGGGGGAGTACATGCTTTTTTTTCAAAAAAGTTCAAAAAAATTTATTTTCAAAAATGCATATATTTTAAATATAGAATCAATCTACAGGACAAATCATGAACAAAATGCCATGAAACATGAAAATCGGTTCAGTTTCGACAAAGTTATGGGCATTTGAAATATGGGAGCTATGGATCCGAGAGCTTTACATGTCAAAATTTTTGTCAATTTTGGCATGATTTTTGACAAAAAATTTGACCCCCTCAGAATCGGTTTTAATGTTATTTTTTATACTAATTGAGGCAACCACAATCCATTAAAAATGTAAATTCGCATTTCTAAATTTTGAAAAAAAAATTTTTTCCAAAATGAGTAAGGGGGGAGTACATGCTTTTTTTTCAAAAAAGTTCAAAAAAATTTATTTTCAAAAATGCATATATTTTAAATGTAGAATCAATCTACAGGACAAATCATGAACAAAATGTCATGAAACATGAAAATCGGTTCAGTTTCGACAAAGTTATGGGCATTTGAAATATGGGAGCTATGGATCCGAGAGCTTTACATGTCAAAATTTTTGTCAATTTTGGCATGATTTTTGACAAAAAATTTGACCCCCTCAGAATCGGTTTTAATGTTATTTTTTATACTAATTGAGGCAACCACAATCCATTAAAAATGTAAATTCGCATTTCTAAATTTTGAAAAAAAAATTTTTTCCAAAATGAGTAAGGGGGGAGTACATGCTTTTTTTTCAAAAAAGTTCAAAAAAATTTATTTTCAAAAATGCATATATTTTAAATATAGAATCAATCTACAGGACAAATCATGAACAAAATGCCATGAAACATGAAAATCGGTTCAGTTTCAACAAAGTTATGGGCATTTGAAATATGGGAGCTATGGATCCGAGAGCTTTACATGTCAAAATTTTTGTCAACTTTGGCATGATTTTTGACAAAAAATTTGACCCCCTCAGAATCGGTTTTAATGTTATTTTTTATACTAATTGAGGCAACCACAATCCATTAAAAATGTAAATTCGCATTTCTAAATTTTGAAAAAAAAATTTTTTCCAAAATGAGTAAGGGGGGAGTACATGCTTTTTTTTCAAAAAAGTTCAAAAAAATTTATTTTCAAAAATGCATATATTTTAAATATAGAATCAATCTACAGGACAAATCATGAACAAAATGCCATGAAACATGAAAATCGGTTCAGTTTCGACAAAGTTATGGGCATTTGAAATATGGGAGCTATGGATCCGAGAGCTTTACATGTCAAAATTTTTGTCAATTTTGGCATGATTTTTGACAAAAAATTTGACCCCCTCAGAATCGGTTTTAATGTTATTTTTTATACTAATTGAGGCAACCACAATCCATTAAAAATGTAAATTCGCATTTCTAAATTTTGAAAAAAAAATTTTTTCCAAAATGAGTAAGGGGGGAGTACATGCTTTTTTTTCAAAAAAGTTCAAAAAAATTTATTTTCAAAAATGCATATATTTTAAATATAGAATCAATCTACAGGACAAATCATGAACAAAATGCCATGAAACATGAAAATCGGTTCAGTTTCGACAAAGTTATGGGCATTTGAAATATGGGAGCTATGGATCCGAGAGCTTTACATGTCAAAATTTTTGTCAATTTTGGCATGATTTTTGACAAAAAATTTGACCCCCTCAGAATCGGTTTTAATGTTATTTTTTATACTAATTGAGGCAACCACAATCCATTAAAAATGTAAATTCGCATTTCTAAATTTTGAAAAAAAAATTTTTTCCAAAATGAGTAAGGGGGGAGTACATGCTTTTTTTTCAAAAAAGTTCAAAAAAATTTATTTTCAAAAATGCATATATTTTAAATATAGAATCAATCTACAGGACAAATCATGAACAAAATGCCATGAAACATGAAAATCGGTTCAGTTTCGACAAAGTTATGGGCATTTGAAATATGGGAGCTATGGATCCGAGAGCTTTACATGTCAAAATTTTTGTCAATTTTGGCATGATTTTTGACAAAAAATTTGACCCCCTCAGAATCGGTTTTAATGTTATTTTTTATACTAATTGAGGCAACCACAATCCATTAAAAATGTAAATTCGCATTTCTAAATTTTGAAAAAAAAATTTTTTCCAAAATGAGTAAGGGGGGAGTACATGCTTTTTTTTCAAAAAAGTTCAAAAAAATTTATTTTCAAAAATGCATATATTTTAAATGTAGAATCAATCTACAGGACAAATCATGAACAAAATGTCATGAAACATGAAAATCGGTTCAGTTTCGACAAAGTTATGGGCATTTGAAATATGGGAGCTATGGATCCGAGAGCTTTACATGTCAAAATTTTTGTCAATTTTGGCATGATTTTTGACAAAAAATTTGACCCCCTCAGAATCGGTTTTAATGTTATTTTTTATACTAATTGAGGCAACCACAATCCATTAAAAATGTAAATTCGCATTTCTAAATTTTGAAAAAAAAATTTTTTCCAAAATGAGTAAGGGGGGAGTACATGCTTTTTTTTCAAAAAAGTTCAAAAAATTTATTTTCAAAAATGCATATATTTTAAATATAGAATCAATCTACAGGACAAATCATGAACAAAATGTCATGAAACATGAAAATCGGTTCAGTTTCGACAAAGTTATGGGCATTTGAAATATGGGAGCTATGGATCCGAGAGCTTGTCAGTCTTGAACTTTTGAAAGAGGATTTGAAATATGGGAGCTATGGATCCGAGAGCTTTACATGTCAAAATTTTTGTCAATTTTGGCATGATTTTTGACAAAAAATTTGACCCCCTCAGAATCGGTTTTAATGTTATTTTTTATACTAATTGAGGCAACCACAATCCATTAAAAATGTAAATTCGCATTTCTAAATTTTGAAAAAAAAATTTTTTCCAAAATGAGTAAGGGGGGAGTACATGCTTTTTTTTCAAAAAAGTTCAAAAAAATTTATTTTCAAAAATGCATATATTTTAAATATAGAATCAATCTACAGGACAAATCATGAACAAAATGCCATGAAACATGAAAATCGGTTCAGTTTCAACAAAGTTATGGGCATTTGAAATATGGGAGCTATGGATCCGAGAGCTTTACATGTCAAAATTTTTGTCAACTTTGGCATGATTTTTGACAAAAAATTTGACCCCCTCAGAATCGGTTTTAATGTTATTTTTTATACTAATTGAGGCAACCACAATCCATTAAAAATGTAAATTCGCATTTCTAAATTTTGAAAAAAAAATTTTTTCCAAAATGAGTAAGGGGGGAGTACATGCTTTTTTTTCAAAAAAGTTCAAAAAAATTTATTTTCAAAAATGCATATATTTTAAATGTAGAATCAATCTACAGGACAAATCATGAACAAAATGTCATGAAACATGAAAATCGGTTCAGTTTCGACAAAGTTATGGGCATTTGAAATATGGGAGCTATGGATCCGAGAGCTTTACATGTCAAAATTTTTGTCAATTTTGGCATGATTTTTGACAAAAAATTTGACCCCCTCAGAATCGGTTTTAATGTTATTTTTTATACTAATTGAGGCAACCACAATCCATTAAAAATGTAAATTCGCATTTCTAAATTTTGAAAAAAAATTTTTTTCCAAAATGAGTAAGGGGGGAGTACATGCTTTTTTTTCACAAAAGTTCAAAAAAATTTATTTTCAAAAATGCATATATTTTAAATGTAGAATCAATCTACAGGACAAATCATGAACAAAATGTCATGAAACATGAAAATCGGTTCAGTTTCGACAAAGTTATGGGCATTTGAAATATGGGAGCTATGGATCCGAGAGCTTTACATGTCAAAATTTTTGTCAATTTTGGCATGATTTTTGACAAAAAATTTGACCCCCTCAGAATCGGTTTTAATGTTATTTTTTATACTAATTGAGGCAACCACAATCCATTAAAAATGTAAATTCGCATTTCTAAATTTTGAAAAAAAAATTTTTTCCAAAATGAGTAAGGGGGGAGTACATGCTTTTTTTTCAAAAAAGTTCAAAAAAATTTATTTTCAAAAATGCATATATTTTAAATATAGAATCAATCTACAGGACAAATCATGAACAAAATGCCATGAAACATGAAAATCGGTTCAGTTTCGACAAAGTTATGGGTATTTGAAATATGGGAGCTATGGATCCGAGAGCTTTACATGTCAAAATTTTTGTCAATTTTGGCATGATTTTTGACAAAAAATTTGACCCCCTCAGAATCGGTTTTAATGTTATTTTTTATACTAATTGAGGCAACCACAATCCATTAAAAATGTAAATTCGCATTTCTAAATTTTGAAAAAAAAATTTTTTCCAAAATGAGTAAGGGGGGAGTACATGCTTTTTTTTCAAAAAAGTTCAAAAAAATTTATTTTCAAAAATGCATATATTTTAAATATAGAATCAATCTACAGGACAAATCATGAACAAAATGCCATGAAACATGAAAATCGGTTCAGTTTCGACAAAGTTATGGGCATTTGAAATATGGGAGCTATGGATCCGAGAGCTTTACATGTCAAAATTTTTGTCAATTTTGGCATGATTTTTGACAAAAAATTTGACCCCCTCAGAATCGGTTTTAATGTTATTTTTTATACTAATTGAGGCAACCACAATCCATTAAAAATGTAAATTCGCATTTCTAAATTTTGAAAAAAAAATTTTTTCCAAAATGAGTAAGGGGGGAGTACATGCTTTTTTTTCAAAAAAGTTCAAAAAAATTTATTTTCAAAAATGCATATATTTTAAATATAGAATCAATCTACAGGACAAATCATGAACAAAATGCCATGAAACATGAAAATCGGTTCAGTTTCAACAAAGTTATGGGCATTTGAAATATGGGAGCTATGGATCCGAGAGCTTTACATGTCAAAATTTTTGTCAACTTTGGCATGATTTTTGACAAAAAATTTGACCCCCTCAGAATCGGTTTTAATGTTATTTTTTATACTAATTGAGGCAACCACAATCCATTAAAAATGTAAATTCGCATTTCTAAATTTTGAAAAAAAAAATTTTTCCAAAATGAGTAAGGGGGGAGTACATGCTTTTTTTTCAAAAAAGTTCAAAAAAATTTATTTTCAAAAATGCATATATTTTAAATGTAGAATCAATCTACAGGACAAATCATGAACAAAATGTCATGAAACATGAAAATCGGTTCAGTTTCGACAAAGTTATGGGCATTTGAAATATGGGAGCTATGGATCCGAGAGCTTTACATGTCAAAATTTTTGTCAATTTTGGCATGATTTTTGACAAAAAATTTGACCCCCTCAGAATCGGTTTTAATGTTATTTTTTATACTAATTGAGGCAACCACAATCCATTAAAAATGTAAATTCGCATTTCTAAATTTTGAAAAAAAAATTTTTTCCAAAATGAGTAAGGGGGGAGTACATGCTTTTTTTTCAAAAAAGTTCAAAAAAATTTATTTTCAAAAATGCATATATTTTAAATATAGAATCAATCTACAGGACAAATCATGAACAAAATGCCATGAAACATGAAAATCGGTTCAGTTTCGACAAAGTTATGGGCATTTGAAATATGGGAGCTATGGATCCGAGAGCTTTACATGTCAAAATTTTTGTCAATTTTGGCATGATTTTTGACAAAAAATTTGACCCCCTCAGAATCGGTTTTAATGTTATTTTTTATACTAATTGAGGCAACCACAATCCATTAAAAATGTAAATTCGCATTTCTAAATTTTGAAAAAAAAATTTTTTCCAAAATGAGTAAGGGGGGAGTACATGCTTTTTTTTCAAAAAAGTTCAAAAAAATTTATTTTCAAAAATGCATATATTTTAAATATAGAATCAATCTACAGGACAAATCATGAACAAAATGCCATGAAACATGAAAATCGGTTCAGTTTCGACAAAGTTATGGGCATTTGAAATATGGGAGCTATGGATCCGAGAGCTTTACATGTCAAAATTTTTGTCAATTTTGGCATGATTTTTGACAAAAAATTTGACCCCCTCAGAATCGGTTTTAATGTTATTTTTTATACTAATTGAGGCAACCACAATCCATTAAAAATGTAAATTCGCATTTCTAAATTTTGAAAAAAAAATTTTTTCCAAAATGAGTAAGGGGGGAGTACATGCTTTTTTTTCAAAAAAGTTCAAAAAAATTTATTTTCAAAAATGCATATATTTTAAATATAGAATCAATCTACAGGACAAATCATGAACAAAATGCCATGAAACATGAAAATCGGTTCAGTTTCGACAAAGTTATGGGCATTTGAAATATGGGAGCTATGGATCCGAGAGCTTTACATGTCAAAATTTTTGTCAATTTTGGCATGATTTTTGACAAAAAATTTGACCCCCTCAGAATCGGTTTTAATGTTATTTTTTATACTAATTGAGGCAACCACAATCCATTAAAAATGTAAATTCGCATTTCTAAATTTTGAAAAAAAAATTTTTTCCAAAATGAGTAAGGGGGGAGTACATGCTTTTTTTTCAAAAAAGTTCAAAAAAATTTATTTTCAAAAATGCATATATTTTAAATATAGAATCAATCTACAGGACAAATCATGAACAAAATGCCATGAAACATGAAAATCGGTTCAGTTTCAACAAAGTTATGGGCATTTGAAATATGGGAGCTATGGATCCGAGAGCTTTACATGTCAAAATTTTTGTCAACTTTGGCATGATTTTTGACAAAAAATTTGACCCCCTCAGAATCGGTTTTAATGTTATTTTTTATACTAATTGAGGCAACCACAATCCATTAAAAATGTAAATTCGCATTTCTAAATTTTGAAAAAAAAATTTTTTCCAAAATGAGTAAGGGGGGGAGTACATGCTTTTTTTTCAAAAAAGTTCAAAAAAATTTATTTTCAAAAATGCATATATTTTAAATGTAGAATCAATCTACAGGACAAATCATGAACAAAATGTCATGAAACATGAAAATCGGTTCAGTTTCGACAAAGTTATGGGCATTTGAAATATGGGAGCTATGGATCCGAGAGCTTTACATGTCAAAATTTTTGTCAACTTTGGCATGATTTTTGACAAAAAATTTGACCCCCTCAGAATCGGTTTTAATGTTATTTTTTATACTAATTGAGGCAACCACAATCCATTAAAAATGTAAATTCGCATTTCTAAATTTTGAAAAAAAAATTTTTTCCAAAATGAGTAAGGGGGGAGTACATGCTTTTTTTTTCAAAAAAGTTCAAAAAAATTTATTTTCAAAAATGCATATATTTTAAATGTAGAATCAATCTACAGGACAAATCATGAACAAAATGTCATGAAACATGAAAATCGGTTCAGTTTCGACAAAGTTATGGGCATTTGAAATATGGGAGCTATGGATCCGAGAGCTTTACATGTCAAAATTTTTGTCAATTTTGGCATGATTTTTGACAAAAAATTTGACCCCCTCAGAATCGGTTTTAATGTTATTTTTTATACTAATTGAGGCAACCACAATCCATTAAAAATGTAAATTCGCATTTCTAAATTTTGAAAAAAAAATTTTTTCCAAAATGAGTAAGGGGGGAGTACATGCTTTTTTTTCAAAAAAGTTCCAAAAAATTTATTTTCAAAAATGCATATATTTTAAATATAGAATCAATCTACAGGACAAATCATGAACAAAATGCCATGAAACATGAAAATCGGTTCAGTTTCGACAAAGTTATGGGCATTTGAAATATGGGAGCTATGGATCCGAGAGCTTTACATGTCAAAATTTTTGTCAATTTTGGCATGATTTTTGACAAAAAATTTGACCCCCTCAGAATCGGTTTTAATGTTATTTTTTATACTAATTGAGGCAACCACAATCCATTAAAAATGTAAATTCGCATTTCTAAATTTTGAAAAAAAAATTTTTTCCAAAATGAGTAAGGGGGGAGTACATGCTTTTTTTTCAAAAAAGTTCAAAAAAATTTATTTTCAAAAATGCATATATTTTAAATATAGAATCAATCTACAGGACAAATCATGAACAAAATGCCATGAAACATGAAAATCGGTTCAGTTTCAACAAAGTTATGGGCATTTGAAATATGGGAGCTATGGATCCGAGAGCTTTACATGTCAAAATTTTTGTCAATTTTGGCATGATTTTTGACAAAAAATTTGACCCCCTCAGAATCGGTTTTAATGTTATTTTTTATACTAATTGAGGCAACCACAATCCATTAAAAATGTAAATTCGCATTTCTAAATTTTGAAAAAAAAATTTTTTCCAAAATGAGTAAGGGGGGAGTACATGCTTTTTTTTCAAAAAAGTTCAAAAAAATTTATTTTCAAAAATGCATATATTTTAAATGTAGAATCAATCTACAGGACAAATCATGAACAAAATGTCATGAAACATGAAAATCGGTTCAGTTTCGACAAAGTTATGGGCATTTGAAATATGGGAGCTATGGATCCGAGAGCTTTACATGTCAAAATTTTTGTCAATTTTGGCATGATTTTTGACAAAAAATTTGACCCCCTCAGAATCGGTTTTAATGTTATTTTTTATACTAATTGAGGCAACCACAATCCATTAAAAATGTAAATTCGCATTTCTAAATTTTGAAAAAAAAATTTTTTCCAAAATGAGTAAGGGGGGAGTACATGCTTTTTTTTTCAAAAAGTTCAAAAAAATTTATTTTCAAAAATGCATATATTTTAAATGTAGAATCAATCTACAGGACAAATCATGAACAAAATGTCATGAAACATGAAAATCGGTTCAGTTTCGACAAAGTTATGGGCATTTGAAATATGGGAGCTATGGATCCGAGAGCTTTACATGTCAAAATTTTTGTCAATTTTGGCATGATTTTTGACAAAAAATTTGACCCCCTCAGAATCGGTTTTAATGTTATTTTTTATACTAATTGAGGCAACCACAATCCATTAAAAATGTAAATTCGCATTTCTAAATTTTGAAAAAAAAATTTTTTCCAAAATGAGTAAGGGGGGAGTACATGCTTTTTTTCCAAAAAAGTTCCAAAAAATTTATTTTCAAAAATGCATATATTTTAAATATAGAATCAATCTACAGGACAAATCATGAACAAAATGCCATGAAACATGAAAATCGGTTCAGTTTCGACAAAGTTATGGGTATTTGAAATATGGGAGCTATGGATCCGAGAGCTTTACATGTCAAAATTTTTGTCAATTTTGGCATGATTTTTGACAAAAAATTTGACCCCCTCAGAATCGGTTTTAATGTTATTTTTTATACTAATTGAGGCAACCACAATCCATTAAAAATGTAAATTCGCATTTCTAAATTTTGAAAAAAAAATTTTTTCCAAAATGAGTAAGGGGGGAGTACATGCTTTTTTTTCAAAAAAGTTCAAAAAAATTTATTTTCAAAAATGCATATATTTTAAATATAGAATCAATCTACAGGACAAATCATGAACAAAATGCCATGAAACATGAAAATCGGTTCAGTTTCGACAAAGTTATGGGCATTTGAAATATGGGAGCTATGGATCCGAGAGCTTTACATGTCAAAATTTTTGTCAATTTTGGCATGATTTTTGACAAAAAATTTGACCCCCTCAGAATCGATTTTAATGTTATTTTTTATACTAATTGAGGCAACCACAATCCATTAAAAATGTAAATTCGCATTTCTAAATTTTGAAAAAAAAATTTTTTCCAAAATGAGTAAGGGGGGAGTACATGCTTTTTTTTCAAAAAAGTTCAAAAAAATTTATTTTCAAAAATGCATATATTTTAAATATAGAATCAATCTACAGGACAAATCATGAACAAAATGCCATGAAACATGAAAATCGGTTCAGTTTCAACAAAGTTATGGGCATTTGAAATATGGGAGCTATGGATCCGAGAGCTTTACATGTCAAAATTTTTGTCAACTTTGGCATGATTTTTGACAAAAAATTTGACCCCCTCAGAATCGGTTTTAATGTTATTTTTTATACTAATTGAGGCAACCACAATCCATTAAAAATGTAAATTCGCATTTCTAAATTTTGAAAAAAAAAATTTTTCCAAAATGAGTAAGGGGGGAGTACATGCTTTTTTTTCAAAAAAGTTCAAAAAAATTTATTTTCAAAAATGCATATATTTTAAATGTAGAATCAATCTACAGGACAAATCATGAACAAAATGTCATGAAACATGAAAATCGGTTCAGTTTCGACAAAGTTATGGGCATTTGAAATATGGGAGCTATGGATCCGAGAGCTTTACATGTCAAAATTTTTGTCAATTTTGGCATGATTTTTGACAAAAAATTTGACCCCCTCAGAATCGGTTTTAATGTTATTTTTTATACTAATTGAGGCAACCACAATCCATTAAAAATGTAAATTCGCATTTCTAAATTTTGAAAAAAAAATTTTTTCCAAAATGAGTAAGGGGGGAGTACATGCTTTTTTTTCAAAAAAGTTCAAAAAAATTTATTTTCAAAAATGCATATATTTTAAATATAGAATCAATCTACAGGACAAATCATGAACAAAATGCCATGAAACATGAAAATCGGTTCAGTTTCAACAAAGTTATGGGCATTTGAAATATGGGAGCTATGGATCCGAGAGCTTTACATGTCAAAATTTTTGTCAACTTTGGCATGATTTTTGACAAAAAATTTGACCCCCTCAGAATCGGTTTTAATGTTATTTTTTATACTAATTGAGGCAACCACAATCCATTAAAAATGTAAATTCGCATTTCTAAATTTTGAAAAAAAAAATTTTTCCAAAATGAGTAAGGGGGGAGTACATGCTTTTTTTTCAAAAAAGTTCAAAAAAATTTATTTTCAAAAATGCATATATTTTAAATGTAGAATCAATCTACAGGACAAATCATGAACAAAATGTCATGAAACATGAAAATCGGTTCAGTTTCGACAAAGTTATGGGCATTTGAAATATGGGAGCTATGGATCCGAGAGCTTTACATGTCAAAATTTTTGTCAATTTTGGCATGATTTTTGACAAAAAATTTGACCCCCTCAGAATCGGTTTTAATGTTATTTTTTATACTAATTGAGGCAACCACAATCCATTAAAAATGTAAATTCGCATTTCTAAATTTTGAAAAAAAAATTTTTTCCAAAATGAGTAAGGGGGGAGTACATGCTTTTTTTTCACAAAAGTTCAAAAAAATTTATTTTCAAAAATGCATATATTTTAAATGTAGAATCAATCTACAGGACAAATCATGAACAAAATGTCATGAAACATGAAAATCGGTTCAGTTTCGACAAAGTTATGGGCATTTGAAATATGGGAGCTATGGATCCGAGAGCTTTACATGTCAAAATTTTTGTCAATTTTGGCATGATTTTTGACAAAAAATTTGACCCCCTCAGAATCGGTTTTAATGTTATTTTTTATACTAATTGAGGCAACCACAATCCATTAAAAATGTAAATTCGCATTTCTAAATTTTGAAAAAAAAATTTTTTCCAAAATGAGTAAGGGGGGGAGTACATGCTTTTTTTTCAAAAAAGTTCAAAAAAATTTATTTTCAAAAATGCATATATTTTAAATATAGAATCAATCTACAGGACAAATCATGAACAAAATGCCATGAAACATGAAAATCGGTTCAGTTTCGACAAAGTTATGGGCATTTGAAATATGGGAGCTATGGATCCGAGAGCTTTACATGTCAAAATTTTTGTCAATTTTGGCATGATTTTTGACAAAAAATTTGACCCCCTCAGAATCGGTTTTAATGTTATTTTTTATACTAATTGAGGCAACCACAATCCATTAAAAATGTAAATTCGCATTTCTAAATTTTGAAAAAAAAATTTTTTCCAAAATGAGTAAGGGGGGAGTACATGCTTTTTTTTCAAAAAAGTTCAAAAAAATTTATTTTCAAAAATGCATATATTTTAAATATAGAATCAATCTACAGGACAAATCATGAACAAAATGCCATGAAACATGAAAATCGGTTCAGTTTCGACAAAGTTATGGGCATTTGAAATATGGGAGCTATGGATCCGAGAGCTTTACATGTCAAAATTTTTGTCAATTTTGGCATGATTTTTGACAAAAAATTTGACCCCCTCAGAATCGGTTTTAATGTTATTTTTTATACTAATTGAGGCAACCACAATCCATTAAAAATGTAAATTCGCATTTCTAAATTTTGAAAAAAAAATTTTTTCCAAAATGAGTAAGGGGGGAGTACATGCTTTTTTTTCAAAAAAGTTCAAAAAAATTTATTTTCAAAAATGCATATATTTTAAATATAGAATCAATCTACAGGACAAATCATGAACAAAATGCCATGAAACATGAAAATCGGTTCAGTTTCGACAAAGTTATGGGCATTTGAAATATGGGAGCTATGGATCCGAGAGCTTTACATGTCAAAATTTTTGTCAATTTTGGCATGATTTTTGACAAAAAATTTGACCCCCTCAGAATCGGTTTTAATGTTATTTTTTATACTAATTGAGGCAACCACAATCCATTAAAAATGTAAATTCGCATTTCTAAATTTTGAAAAAAAAATTTTTTCCAAAATGAGTAAGGGGGGAGTACATGCTTTTTTTTCAAAAAAGTTCAAAAAAATTTATTTTCAAAAATGCATATATTTTAAATATAGAATCAATCTACAGGACAAATCATGAACAAAATGCCATGAAACATGAAAATCGGTTCAGTTTCAACAAAGTTATGGGCATTTGAAATATGGGAGCTATGGATCCGAGAGCTTTACATGTCAAAATTTTTGTCAACTTTGGCATGATTTTTGACAAAAAATTTGACCCCCTCAGAATCGGTTTTAATGTTATTTTTTATACTAATTGAGGCAACCACAATCCATTAAAAATGTAAATTCGCATTTCTAAATTTTGAAAAAAAAATTTTTCCAAAATGAGTAAGGGGGGAGTACATGCTTTTTTTTCAAAAAAGTTCAAAAAAATTTATTTTCAAAAATGCATATATTTTAAATGTAGAATCAATCTACAGGACAAATCATGAACAAAATGTCATGAAACATGAAAATCGGTTCAGTTTCGACAAAGTTATGGGCATTTGAAATATGGGAGCTATGGATCCGAGAGCTTTACATGTCAAAATTTTTGTCAATTTTGGCATGATTTTTGACAAAAAATTTGACCCCCTCAGAATCGGTTTTAATGTTATTTTTTATACTAATTGAGGCAACCACAATCCATTAAAAATGTAAATTCGCATTTCTAAATTTTGAAAAAAAAATTTTTTCCAAAATGAGTAAGGGGGGAGTACATGCTTTTTTTTCAAAAAAGTTCAAAAAAATTTATTTTCAAAAATGCATATATTTTAAATATAGAATCAATCTACAGGACAAATCATGAACAAAATGCCATGAAACATGAAAATCGGTTCAGTTTCAACAAAGTTATGGGCATTTGAAATATGGGAGCTATGGATCCGAGAGCTTTACATGTCAAAATTTTTGTCAACTTTGGCATGATTTTTGACAAAAAATTTGACCCCCTCAGAATCGGTTTTAATGTTATTTTTTATACTAATTGAGGCAACCACAATCCATTAAAAATGTAAATTCGCATTTCTAAATTTTGAAAAAAAAATTTTTTCCAAAATGAGTAAGGGGGGAGTACATGCTTTTTTTTCAAAAAAGTTCAAAAAAATTTATTTTCAAAAATGCATATATTTTAAATGTAGAATCAATCTACAGGACAAATCATGAACAAAATGTCATGAAACATGAAAATCGGTTCAGTTTCGACAAAGTTATGGGCATTTGAAATATGGGAGCTATGGATCCGAGAGCTTTACATGTCAAAATTTTTGTCAATTTTGGCATGATTTTTGACAAAAAATTTGACCCCCTCAGAATCGGTTTTAATGTTATTTTTTATACTAATTGAGGCAACCACAATCCATTAAAAATGTAAATTCGCATTTCTAAATTTTGAAAAAAAATTTTTTTCCAAAATGAGTAAGGGGGGAGTACATGCTTTTTTTTCACAAAAGTTCAAAAAAATTTATTTTCAAAAATGCATATATTTTAAATGTAGAATCAATCTACAGGACAAATCATGAACAAAATGTCATGAAACATGAAAATCGGTTCAGTTTCGACAAAGTTATGGGCATTTGAAATATGGGAGCTATGGATCCGAGAGCTTTACATGTCAAAATTTTTGTCAATTTTGGCATGATTTTTGACAAAAAATTTGACCCCCTCAGAATCGGTTTTAATGTTATTTTTTATACTAATTGAGGCAACCACAATCCATTAAAAATGTAAATTCGCATTTCTAAATTTTGAAAAAAAAATTTTTTCCAAAATGAGTAAGGGGGGAGTACATGCTTTTTTTCCAAAAAAGTTCCAAAAAATTTATTTTCAAAAATGCATATATTTTAAATATAGAATCAATCTACAGGACAAATCATGAACAAAATGCCATGAAACATGAAAATCGGTTCAGTTTCGACAAAGTTATGGGTATTTGAAATATGGGAGCTATGGATCCGAGAGCTTTACATGTCAAAATTTTTGTCAATTTTGGCATGATTTTTGACAAAAAATTTGACCCCCTCAGAATCGGTTTTAATGTTATTTTTTATACTAATTGAGGCAACCACAATCCATTAAAAATGTAAATTCGCATTTCTAAATTTTGAAAAAAAAATTTTTTCCAAAATGAGTAAGGGGGGAGTACATGCTTTTTTTTCAAAAAAGTTCAAAAAAATTTATTTTCAAAAATGCATATATTTTAAATATAGAATCAATCTACAGGACAAATCATGAACAAAATGCCATGAAACATGAAAATCGGTTCAGTTTCGACAAAGTTATGGGCATTTGAAATATGGGAGCTATGGATCCGAGAGCTTTACATGTCAAAATTTTTGTCAATTTTGGCATGATTTTTGACAAAAAATTTGACCCCCTCAGAATCGATTTTAATGTTATTTTTTATACTAATTGAGGCAACCACAATCCATTAAAAATGTAAATTCGCATTTCTAAATTTTGAAAAAAAAATTTTTTCCAAAATGAGTAAGGGGGGAGTACATGCTTTTTTTTCAAAAAAGTTCAAAAAAATTTAT
Source organism: Drosophila sordidula (assembly GCA_035047465.1). Taxonomy (NCBI): domain Eukaryota; kingdom Metazoa; phylum Arthropoda; class Insecta; order Diptera; family Drosophilidae; genus Drosophila; species Drosophila sordidula. The sequence continues at coordinate 195,002 of JAWNPQ010000210.1, read as the reverse complement.
TTTCAAAAATGCATATATTTTAAATATAGAATCAATCTACAGGACAAATCATGAACAAAATGCCATGAAACATGAAAATCGGTTCAGTTTCAACAAAGTTATGGGCATTTGAAATATGGGAGCTATGGATCCGAGAGCTTTACATGTCAAAATTTTTGTCAACTTTGGCATGATTTTTGACAAAAAATTTGACCCCCTCAGAATCGGTTTTAATGTTATTTTTTATACTAATTGAGGCAACCACAATCCATTAAAAATGTAAATTCGCATTTCTAAATTTTGAAAAAAAAAATTTTTCCAAAATGAGTAAGGGGGGAGTACATGCTTTTTTTTCAAAAAAGTTCAAAAAAATTTATTTTCAAAAATGCATATATTTTAAATGTAGAATCAATCTACAGGACAAATCATGAACAAAATGTCATGAAACATGAAAATCGGTTCAGTTTCGACAAAGTTATGGGCATTTGAAATATGGGAGCTATGGATCCGAGAGCTTTACATGTCAAAATTTTTGTCAATTTTGGCATGATTTTTGACAAAAAATTTGACCCCCTCAGAATCGGTTTTAATGTTATTTTTTATACTAATTGAGGCAACCACAATCCATTAAAAATGTAAATTCGCATTTCTAAATTTTGAAAAAAAAATTTTTTCCAAAATGAGTAAGGGGGGAGTACATGCTTTTTTTTCAAAAAAGTTCAAAAAAATTTATTTTCAAAAATGCATATATTTTAAATATAGAATCAATCTACAGGACAAATCATGAACAAAATGCCATGAAACATGAAAATCGGTTCAGTTTCAACAAAGTTATGGGCATTTGAAATATGGGAGCTATGGATCCGAGAGCTTTACATGTCAAAATTTTTGTCAACTTTGGCATGATTTTTGACAAAAAATTTGACCCCCTCAGAATCGGTTTTAATGTTATTTTTTATACTAATTGAGGCAACCACAATCCATTAAAAATGTAAATTCGCATTTCTAAATTTTGAAAAAAAAAATTTTTCCAAAATGAGTAAGGGGGGAGTACATGCTTTTTTTTTCAAAAAAGTTCAAAAAAATTTATTTTCAAAAATGCATATATTTTAAATGTAGAATCAATCTACAGGACAAATCATGAACAAAATGTCATGAAACATGAAAATCGGTTCAGTTTCGACAAAGTTATGGGCATTTGAAATATGGGAGCTATGGATCCGAGAGCTTTACATGTCAAAATTTTTGTCAATTTTGGCATGATTTTTGACAAAAAATTTGACCCCCTCAGAATCGGTTTTAATGTTATTTTTTATACTAATTGAGGCAACCACAATCCATTAAAAATGTAAATTCGCATTTCTAAATTTTGAAAAAAAAATTTTTTCCAAAATGAGTAAGGGGGGAGTACATGCTTTTTTTTCACAAAAGTTCAAAAAAATTTATTTTCAAAAATGCATATATTTTAAATGTAGAATCAATCTACAGGACAAATCATGAACAAAATGTCATGAAACATGAAAATCGGTTCAGTTTCGACAAAGTTATGGGCATTTGAAATATGGGAGCTATGGATCCGAGAGCTTTACATGTCAAAATTTTTGTCAATTTTGGCATGATTTTTGACAAAAAATTTGACCCCCTCAGAATCGGTTTTAATGTTATTTTTTATACTAATTGAGGCAACCACAATCCATTAAAAATGTAAATTCGCATTTCTAAATTTTGAAAAAAAAATTTTTTCCAAAATGAGTAAGGGGGGAGTACATGCTTTTTTTCCAAAAAAGTTCCAAAAAATTTATTTTCAAAAATGCATATATTTTAAATATAGAATCAATCTACAGGACAAATCATGAACAAAATGCCATGAAACATGAAAATCGGTTCAGTTTCGACAAAGTTATGGGTATTTGAAATATGGGAGCTATGGATCCGAGAGCTTTACATGTCAAAATTTTTGTCAATTTTGGCATGATTTTTGACAAAAAATTTGACCCCCTCAGAATCGGTTTTAATGTTATTTTTTATACTAATTGAGGCAACCACAATCCATTAAAAATGTAAATTCGCATTTCTAAATTTTGAAAAAAAAATTTTTTCCAAAATGAGTAAGGGGGGAGTACATGCTTTTTTTTCAAAAAAGTTCAAAAAAATTTATTTTCAAAAATGCATATATTTTAAATATAGAATCAATCTACAGGACAAATCATGAACAAAATGCCATGAAACATGAAAATCGGTTCAGTTTCGACAAAGTTATGGGCATTTGAAATATGGGAGCTATGGATCCGAGAGCTTTACATGTCAAAATTTTTGTCAATTTTGGCATGATTTTTGACAAAAAATTTGACCCCCTCAGAATCGATTTTAATGTTATTTTTTATACTAATTGAGGCAACCACAATCCATTAAAAATGTAAATTCGCATTTCTAAATTTTGAAAAAAAAATTTTTTCCAAAATGAGTAAGGGGGGAGTACATGCTTTTTTTTCAAAAAAGTTCAAAAAAATTTATTTTCAAAAATGCATATATTTTAAATATAGAATCAATCTACAGGACAAATCATGAACAAAATGCCATGAAACATGAAAATCGGTTCAGTTTCAACAAAGTTATGGGCATTTGAAATATGGGAGCTATGGATCCGAGAGCTTTACATGTCAAAATTTTTGTCAACTTTGGCATGATTTTTGACAAAAAATTTGACCCCCTCAGAATCGGTTTTAATGTTATTTTTTATACTAATTGAGGCAACCACAATCCATTAAAAATGTAAATTCGCATTTCTAAATTTTGAAAAAAAAAATTTTTCCAAAATGAGTAAGGGGGGAGTACATGCTTTTTTTTCAAAAAAGTTCAAAAAAATTTATTTTCAAAAATGCATATATTTTAAATATAGAATCAATCTACAGGACAAATCATGAACAAAATGCCATGAAACATGAAAATCGGTTCAGTTTCAACAAAGTTATGGGCATTTGAAATATGGGAGCTATGGATCCGAGAGCTTTACATGTCAAAATTTTTGTCAACTTTGGCATGATTTTTGACAAAAAATTTGACCCCCTCAGAATCGGTTTTAATGTTATTTTTTATACTAATTGAGGCAACCACAATCCATTAAAAATGTAAATTCGCATTTCTAAATTTTGAAAAAAAAAATTTTTCCAAAATGAGTAAGGGGGGAGTACATGCTTTTTTTTCAAAAAAGTTCAAAAAAATTTATTTTCAAAAATGCATATATTTTAAATGTAGAATCAATCTACAGGACAAATCATGAACAAAATGTCATGAAACATGAAAATCGGTTCAGTTTCGACAAAGTTATGGGCATTTGAAATATGGGAGCTATGGATCCGAGAGCTTTACATGTCAAAATTTTTGTCAATTTTGGCATGATTTTTGACAAAAAATTTGACCCCCTCAGAATCGGTTTTAATGTTATTTTTTATACTAATTGAGGCAACCACAATCCATTAAAAATGTAAATTCGCATTTCTAAATTTTGAAAAAAAAATTTTTTCCAAAATGAGTAAGGGGGGAGTACATGCTTTTTTTTCAAAAAAGTTCAAAAAAATTTATTTTCAAAAATGCATATATTTTAAATATAGAATCAATCTACAGGACAAATCATGAACAAAATGCCATGAAACATGAAAATCGGTTCAGTTTCGACAAAGTTATGGGCATTTGAAATATGGGAGCTATGGATCCGAGAGCTTTACATGTCAAAATTTTTGTCAATTTTGGCATGATTTTTGACAAAAAATTTGACCCCCTCAGAATCGGTTTTAATGTTATTTTTTATACTAATTGAGGCAACCACAATCCATTAAAAATGTAAATTCGCATTTCTAAATTTTGAAAAAAAAATTTTTTCCAAAATGAGTAAGGGGGGAGTACATGCTTTTTTTTCAAAAAAGTTCAAAAAAATTTATTTTCAAAAATGCATATATTTTAAATATAGAATCAATCTACAGGACAAATCATGAACAAAATGCCATGAAACATGAAAATCGGTTCAGTTTCGACAAAGTTATGGGCATTTGAAATATGGGAGCTATGGATCCGAGAGCTTTACATGTCAAAATTTTTGTCAATTTTGGCATGATTTTTGACAAAAAATTTGACCCCCTCAGAATCGGTTTTAATGTTATTTTTTATACTAATTGAGGCAACCACAATCCATTAAAAATGTAAATTCGCATTTCTAAATTTTGAAAAAAAAATTTTTTCCAAAATGAGTAAGGGGGGAGTACATGCTTTTTTTTCAAAAAAGTTCAAAAAAATTTATTTTCAAAAATGCATATATTTTAAATATAGAATCAATCTACAGGACAAATCATGAACAAAATGCCATGAAACATGAAAATCGGTTCAGTTTCGACAAAGTTATGGGCATTTGAAATATGGGAGCTATGGATCCGAGAGCTTTACATGTCAAAATTTTTGTCAATTTTGGCATGATTTTTGACAAAAAATTTGACCCCCTCAGAATCGGTTTTAATGTTATTTTTTATACTAATTGAGGCAACCACAATCCATTAAAAATGTAAATTCGCATTTCTAAATTTTGAAAAAAAAATTTTTTCCAAAATGAGTAAGGGGGGAGTACATGCTTTTTTTTCAAAAAAGTTCAAAAAAATTTATTTTCAAAAATGCATATATTTTAAATATAGAATCAATCTACAGGACAAATCATGAACAAAATGCCATGAAACATGAAAATCGGTTCAGTTTCGACAAAGTTATGGGCATTTGAAATATGGGAGCTATGGATCCGAGAGCTTTACATGTCAAAATTTTTGTCAATTTTGGCATGATTTTTGACAAAAAATTTGACCCCCTCAGAATCGGTTTTAATGTTATTTTTTATACTAATTGAGGCAACCACAATCCATTAAAAATGTAAATTCGCATTTCTAAATTTTGAAAAAAAAATTTTTTCCAAAATGAGTAAGGGGGGAGTACATGCTTTTTTTTCAAAAAAGTTCAAAAAAATTTATTTTCAAAAATGCATATATTTTAAATGTAGAATCAATCTACAGGACAAATCATGAACAAAATGTCATGAAACATGAAAATCGGTTCAGTTTCGACAAAGTTATGGGCATTTGAAATATGGGAGCTATGGATCCGAGAGCTTTACATGTCAAAATTTTTGTCAATTTTGGCATGATTTTTGACAAAAAATTTGACCCCCTCAGAATCGGTTTTAATGTTATTTTTTATACTAATTGAGGCAACCACAATCCATTAAAAATGTAAATTCGCATTTCTAAATTTTGAAAAAAAAATTTTTCCAAAATGAGTAAGGGGGGAGTACATGCTTTTTTTTCAAAAAAGTTCAAAAAAATTTATTTTCAAAAATGCATATATTTTAAATATAGAATCAATCTACAGGACAAATCATGAACAAAATGCCATGAAACATGAAAATCGGTTCAGTTTCGACAAAGTTATGGGCATTTGAAATATGGGAGCTATGGATCCGAGAGCTTTACATGTCAAAATTTTTGTCAATTTTGGCATGATTTTTGACAAAAAATTTGACCCCCTCAGAATCGGTTTTAATGTTATTTTTTATACTAATTGAGGCAACCACAATCCATTAAAAATGTAAATTCGCATTTCTAAATTTTGAAAAAAAAATTTTTTCCAAAATGAGTAAGGGGGGAGTACATGCTTTTTTTTCAAAAAAGTTCAAAAAAATTTATTTTCAAAAATGCATATATTTTAAATATAGAATCAATCTACAGGACAAATCATGAACAAAATGCCATGAAACATGAAAATCGGTTCAGTTTCAACAAAGTTATGGGCATTTGAAATATGGGAGCTATGGATCCGAGAGCTTTACATGTCAAAATTTTTGTCAACTTTGGCATGATTTTTGACAAAAAATTTGACCCCCTCAGAATCGGTTTTAATGTTATTTTTTATACTAATTGAGGCAACCACAATCCATTAAAAATGTAAATTCGCATTTCTAAATTTTGAAAAAAAAATTTTTTTCCAAAATGAGTAAGGGGGGAGTACATGCTTTTTTTTTCAAAAAAGTTCAAAAAAATTTATTTTCAAAAATGCATATATTTTAAATGTAGAATCAATCTACAGGACAAATCATGAACAAAATGTCATGAAACATGAAAATCGGTTCAGTTTCGACAAAGTTATGGGCATTTGAAATATGGGAGCTATGGATCCGAGAGCTTTACATGTCAAAATTTTTGTCAATTTTGGCATGATTTTTGACAAAAAATTTGACCCCCTCAGAATCGGTTTTAATGTTATTTTTTATACTAATTGAGGCAACCACAATCCATTAAAAATGTAAATTCGCATTTCTAAATTTTGAAAAAAAAATTTTTTCCAAAATGAGTAAGGGGGGAGTACATGCTTTTTTTTCAAAAAAGTTCAAAAAAATTTATTTTCAAAAATGCATATATTTTAAATATAGAATCAATCTACAGGACAAATCATGAACAAAATGCCATGAAACATGAAAATCGGTTCAGTTTCGACAAAGTTATGGGCATTTGAAATATGGGAGCTATGGATCCGAGAGCTTTACATGTCAAAATTTTTGTCAATTTTGGCATGATTTTTGACAAAAAATTTGACCCCCTCAGAATCGGTTTTAATGTTATTTTTTATACTAATTGAGGCAACCACAATCCATTAAAAATGTAAATTCGCATTTCTAAATTTTGAAAAAAAAATTTTTTCCAAAATGAGTAAGGGGGGAGTACATGCTTTTTTTTCAAAAAAGTTCAAAAAAATTTATTTTCAAAAATGCATATATTTTAAATGTAGAATCAATCTACAGGACAAATCATGAACAAAATGTCATGAAACATGAAAATCGGTTCAGTTTCGACAAAGTTATGGGCATTTGAAATATGGGAGCTATGGATCCGAGAGCTTTACATGTCAAAATTTTTGTCAATTTTGGCATGATTTTTGACAAAAAATTTGACCCCCTCAGAATCGGTTTTAATGTTATTTTTTATACTAATTGAGGCAACCACAATCCATTAAAAATGTAAATTCGCATTTCTAAATTTTGAAAAAAAAATTTTTTCCAAAATGAGTAAGGGGGGAGTACATGCTTTTTTTCCAAAAAAGTTCCAAAAAATTTATTTTCAAAAATGCATATATTTTAAATATAGAATCAATCTACAGGACAAATCATGAACAAAATGCCATGAAACATGAAAATCGGTTCAGTTTCGACAAAGTTATGGGCATTTGAAATATGGGAGCTATGGATCCGAGAGCTTTACATGTCAAAATTTTTGTCAATTTTGGCATGATTTTTGACAAAAAATTTGACCCCCTCAGAATCGGTTTTAATGTTATTTTTTATACTAATTGAGGCAACCACAATCCATTAAAAATGTAAATTCGCATTTCTAAATTTTGAAAAAAAAATTTTTTCCAAAATGAGTAAGGGGGGAGTACATGCTTTTTTTTTCAAAAAAGTTCAAAAAAATTTATTTTCAAAAATGCATATATTTTAAATATAGAATCAATCTACAGGACAAATCATGAACAAAATGCCATGAAACATGAAAATCGGTTCAGTTTCAACAAAGTTATGGGCATTTGAAATATGGGAGCTATGGATCCGAGAGCTTTACATGTCAAAATTTTTGTCAATTTTGGCATGATTTTTGACAAAAAATTTGACCCCCTCAGAATCGGTTTTAATGTTATTTTTTATACTAATTGAGGCAACCACAATCCATTAAAAATGTAAATTCGCATTTCTAAATTTTGAAAAAAAAATTTTTTCCAAAATGAGTAAGGGGGGAGTACATGCTTTTTTTTCAAAAAAGTTCAAAAAAATTTATTTTCAAAAATGCATATATTTTAAATATAGAATCAATCTACAGGACAAATCATGAACAAAATGCCATGAAACATGAAAATCGGTTCAGTTTCGACAAAGTTATGGGCATTTGAAATATGGGAGCTATGGATCCGAGAGCTTTACATGTCAAAATTTTTGTCAATTTTGGCATGATTTTTGACAAAAAATTTGACCCCCTCAGAATCGATTTTAATGTTATTTTTTATACTAATTGAGGCAACCACAATCCATTAAAAATGTAAATTCGCATTTCTAAATTTTGAAAAAAAAATTTTTTCCAAAATGAGTAAGGGGGGAGTACATGCTTTTTTTTCAAAAAAGTTCAAAAAAATTTATTTTCAAAAATGCATATATTTTAAATATAGAATCAATCTACAGGACAAATCATGAACAAAATGCCATGAAACATGAAAATCGGTTCAGTTTCAACAAAGTTATGGGCATTTGAAATATGGGAGCTATGGATCCGAGAGCTTTACATGTCAAAATTTTTGTCAATTTTGGCATGATTTTTGACAAAAAATTTGACCCCCTCAGAATCGGTTTTAATGTTATTTTTTATACTAATTGAGGCAACCACAATCCATTAAAAATGTAAATTCGCATTTCTAAATTTTGAAAAAAAAATTTTTTCCAAAATGAGTAAGGGGGGAGTACATGCTTTTTTTTCAAAAAAGTTCAAAAAAATTTATTTTCAAAAATGCATATATTTTAAATATAGAATCAATCTACAGGACAAATCATGAACAAAATGCCATGAAACATGAAAATCGGTTCAGTTTCAACAAAGTTATGGGCATTTGAAATATGGGAGCTATGGATCCGAGAGCTTTACATGTCAAAATTTTTGTCAACTTTGGCATGATTTTTGACAAAAAATTTGACCCCCTCAGAATCGGTTTTAATGTTATTTTTTATACTAATTGAGGCAACCACAATCCATTAAAAATGTAAATTCGCATTTCTAAATTTTGAAAAAAAAAATTTTTCCAAAATGAGTAAGGGGGGAGTACATGCTTTTTTTTCAAAAAAGTTCAAAAAAATTTATTTTCAAAAATGCATATATTTTAAATGTAGAATCAATCTACAGGACAAATCATGAACAAAATGTCATGAAACATGAAAATCGGTTCAGTTTCGACAAAGTTATGGGCATTTGAAATATGGGAGCTATGGATCCGAGAGCTTTACATGTCAAAATTTTTGTCAATTTTGGCATGATTTTTGACAAAAAATTTGACCCCCTCAGAATCGGTTTTAATGTTATTTTTTATACTAATTGAGGCAACCACAATCCATTAAAAATGTAAATTCGCATTTCTAAATTTTGAAAAAAAATTTTTTTCCAAAATGAGTAAGGGGGGAGTACATGCTTTTTTTTCACAAAAGTTCAAAAAAATTTATTTTCAAAAATGCATATATTTTAAATGTAGAATCAATCTACAGGACAAATCATGAACAAAATGTCATGAAACATGAAAATCGGTTCAGTTTCGACAAAGTTATGGGCATTTGAAATATGGGAGCTATGGATCCGAGAGCTTTACATGTCAAAATTTTTGTCAATTTTGGCATGATTTTTGACAAAAAATTTGACCCCCTCAGAATCGGTTTTAATGTTATTTTTTATACTAATTGAGGCAACCACAATCCATTAAAAATGTAAATTCGCATTTCTAAATTTTGAAAAAAAAATTTTTTCCAAAATGAGTAAGGGGGGAGTACATGCTTTTTTTTCAAAAAAGTTCAAAAAAATTTATTTTCAAAAATGCATATATTTTAAATATAGAATCAATCTACAGGACAAATCATGAACAAAATGCCATGAAACATGAAAATCGGTTCAGTTTCGACAAAGTTATGGGCATTTGAAATATGGGAGCTATGGATCCGAGAGCTTTACATGTCAAAATTTTTGTCAATTTTGGCATGATTTTTGACAAAAAATTTGACCCCCTCAGAATCGGTTTTAATGTTATTTTTTATACTAATTGAGGCAACCACAATCCATTAAAAATGTAAATTCGCATTTCTAAATTTTGAAAAAAAAATTTTTTCCAAAATGAGTAAGGGGGGAGTACATGCTTTTTTTTCAAAAAAGTTCAAAAAAATTTATTTTCAAAAATGCATATATTTTAAATATAGAATCAATCTACAGGACAAATCATGAACAAAATGCCATGAAACATGAAAATCGGTTCAGTTTCAACAAAGTTATGGGCATTTGAAATATGGGAGCTATGGATCCGAGAGCTTTACATGTCAAAATTTTTGTCAACTTTGGCATGATTTTTGACAAAAAATTTGACCCCCTCAGAATCGGTTTTAATGTTATTTTTTATACTAATTGAGGCAACCACAATCCATTAAAAATGTAAATTCGCATTTCTAAATTTTGAAAAAAAAATTTTTTCCAAAATGAGTAAGGGGGGAGTACATGCTTTTTTTTCAAAAAAGTTCAAAAAAATTTATTTTCAAAAATGCATATATTTTAAATGTAGAATCAATCTACAGGACAAATCATGAACAAAATGTCATGAAACATGAAAATCGGTTCAGTTTCGACAAAGTTATGGGCATTTGAAATATGGGAGCTATGGATCCGAGAGCTTTACATGTCAAAATTTTTGTCAATTTTGGCATGATTTTTGACAAAAAATTTGACCCCCTCAGAATCGGTTTTAATGTTATTTTTTATACTAATTGAGGCAACCACAATCCATTAAAAATGTAAATTCGCATTTCTAAATTTTGAAAAAAAAATTTTTTCCAAAATGAGTAAGGGGGGAGTACATGCTTTTTTTTCAAAAAAGTTCAAAAAAATTTATTTTCAAAAATGCATATATTTTAAATATAGAATCAATCTACAGGACAAATCATGAACAAAATGCCATGAAACATGAAAATCGGTTCAGTTTCGACAAAGTTATGGGCATTTGAAATATGGGAGCTATGGATCCGAGAGCTTTACATGTCAAAATTTTTGTCAATTTTGGCATGATTTTTGACAAAAAATTTGACCCCCTCAGAATCGGTTTTAATGTTATTTTTTATACTAATTGAGGCAACCACAATCCATTAAAAATGTAAATTCGCATTTCTAAATTTTGAAAAAAAAATTTTTCCAAAATGAGTAAGGGGGGAGTACATGCTTTTTTTTCAAAAAAGTTCAAAAAAATTTATTTTCAAAAATGCATATATTTTAAATATAGAATCAATCTACAGGACAAATCATGAACAAAATGCCATGAAACATGAAAATCGGTTCAGTTTCGACAAAGTTATGGGCATTTGAAATATGGGAGCTATGGATCCGAGAGCTTTACATGTCAAAATTTTTGTCAATTTTGGCATGATTTTTGACAAAAAATTTGACCCCCTCAGAATCGGTTTTAATGTTATTTTTTATACTAATTGAGGCAACCACAATCCATTAAAAATGTAAATTCGCATTTCTAAATTTTGAAAAAAAAATTTTCCAAAATGAGTAAGGAGAATTTTTTTAAAAAAAAAAAAATTTTTTTAAAAAAAATTTTAAAATAAAAAAAAAAAAAAAAAAAAAAAAAAAAAAAAAAATAAAGAAAAAACCCCCACAATGAGGCAACCACAATCCATTAAAAATGTAAATTCGCATTTCTAAATTTTGAAAAAAAAAATTTTTCCAAAATGAGTAAGGGGGGAGTACATGCTTTTTTTTCAAAAAAGTTCAAAAAAATTTATTTTCAAAAATGCATATATTTTAAATGTAGAATCAATCAACAGGACAAATCATGAACAAAATGTCATGAAACATGAAAATCGGTTCAGTTTCGACAAAGTTATGGGCATTTGAAATATGGGAGCTATGGATCCGAGAGCTTTACATGTCAAAATTTTTGTCAATTTTGGCATGATTTTTGACAAAAAATTTGACCCCCTCAGAATCGGTTTTAATGTTATTTTTTATACTAATTGAGGCAACCACAATCCATTAAAAATGTAAATTCGCATTTCTAAATTTTGAAAAAAAAATTGTTTCCAAAATGAGTAAGGGGGGGAGTACATGCTTTTTTTTCAAAAAAGTTCAAAAAAATTTATTTTCAAAAATGCATATATTTTAAATATAGAATCAATCTACAGGACAAATCATGAACAAAATGCCATGAAACATGAAAATCGGTTCAGTTTCGACAAAGTTATGGGCATTTGAAATATGGGAGCTATGGATCCGAGAGCTTTACATGTCAAAATTTTTGTCAATTTTAGCATGATTTTTGACAAAAAATTTGACCCCCTCAGAATCGGTTTTAATGTTATTTTTTATACTAATTGAGGCAACCACAATCCATTAAAAATGTAAATTCGCATTTCTAAATTTTGAAAAAAAAATTTTTTCCAAAATGAGTAAGGGGGGAGTACATGCTTTTTTTTCAAAAAAGTTCAAAAAAATTTATTTTCAAAAATGCATATATTTTAAATGTAGAATCAATCTACAGGACAAATCATGAACAAAATGTCATGAAACATGAAAATCGGTTCAGTTTCGACAAAGTTATGGGCATTTGAAATATGGGAGCTATGGATCCGAGAGCTTTACATGTCAAAATTTTTGTCAATTTTGGCATGATTTTTGACAAAAAATTTGACCCCCTCAGAATCGGTTTTAATGTTATTTTTTATACTAATTGAGGCAACCACAATCCATTAAAAATGTAAATTCGCATTTCTAAATTTTGAAAAAAAATTTTTTTCCAAAATGAGTAAGGGGGGAGTACATGCTTTTTTTTCACAAAAGTTCAAAAAAATTTATTTTCAAAAATGCATATATTTTAAATATAGAATCAATCTACAGGACAAATCATGAACAAAATGCCATGAAACATGAAAATCGGTTCAGTTTCGACAAAGTTATGGGCATTTGAAATATGGGAGCTATGGATCCGAGAGCTTTACATGTCAAAATTTTTGTCAATTTTGGCATGATTTTTGACAAAAAATTTGACCCCCTCAGAATCGGTTTTAATGTTATTTTTTATACTAATTGAGGCAACCACAATCCATTAAAAATGTAAATTCGCATTTCTAAATTTTGAAAAAAAAATTTTTTCCAAAATGAGTAAGGGGGGAGTACATGCTTTTTTTTCAAAAAAGTTCAAAAAAATTTATTTTCAAAAATGCATATATTTTAAATGTAGAATCAATCTACAGGACAAATCATGAACAAAATGTCATGAAACATGAAAATCGGTTCAGTTTCGACAAAGTTATGGGCATTTGAAATATGGGAGCTATGGATCCGAGAGCTTTACATGTCAAAATTTTTGTAAATTTTGGCATGATTTTTGACAAAAAATTTGACCCCCTCAGAATCGGTTTTAATGTTATTTTTTATACTAATTGAGGCAACCACAATCCATTAAAAATGTAAATTCGCATTTCTAAATTTTGAAAAAAAAATTTTTCCAAAATGAGTAAGGGGGGAGTACATGCTTTTTTTTCAAAAAAGTTCAAAAAAATTTATTTTCAAAAATGCATATATTTTAAATGTAGAATCAATCTACAGGACAAATCATGAACAAAATGTCATGAAACATGAAAATCGGTTCAGTTTCGACAAAGTTATGGGCATTTGAAATATGGGAGCTATGGATCCGAGAGCTTTACATGTCAAAATTTTTGTCAATTTTGGCATGATTTTTGACAAAAAATTTGACCCCCTCAGAATCGGTTTTAATGTTATTTTTTATACTAATTGAGGCAACCACAATCCATTAAAAATGTAAATTCGCATTTCTAAATTTTGAAAAAAAAAATTTTTCCAAAATGAGTAAGGGGGGGAGTACATGCTTTTTTTCCAAAAAAGTTCCAAAAAATTTATTTTCAAAAATGCATATATTTTAAATATAGAATCAATCTACAGGACAAATCATGAACAAAATGCCATGAAACATGAAAATCGGTTCAGTTTCGACAAAGTTATGGGCATTTGAAATATGGGAGCTATGGATCCGAGAGCTTTACATGTCAAAATTTTTGTCAATTTTGGCATGATTTTTGACAAAAAATTTGACCCCCTCAGAATCGATTTTAATGTTATTTTTTATACTAATTGAGGCAACCACAATCCATTAAAAATGTAAATTCGCATTTCTAAATTTTGAAAAAAAAATTTTTTCCAAAATGAGTAAGGGGGGAGTACATGCTTTTTTTTCAAAAAAGTTCAAAAAAATTTATTTTCAAAAATGCATATATTTTAAATGTAGAATCAATCTACAGGACAAATCATGAACAAAATGTCATGAAACATGAAAATCGGTTCAGTTTCGACAAAGTTATGGGCATTTGAAATATGGGAGCTATGGATCCGAGAGCTTTACATGTCAAAATTTTTGTCAATTTTGGCATGATTTTTGACAAAAAATTTGACCCCCTCAGAATCGGTTTTAATGTTATTTTTTATACTAATTGAGGCAACCACAATCCATTAAAAATGTAAATTCGCATTTCTAAATTTTGAAAAAAAAATTTTTCCAAAATGAGTAAGGGGGGAGTACATGCTTTTTTTTCAAAAAAGTTCCAAAAAATTTATTTTCAAAAATGCATATATTTTAAATATAGAATCAATCTACAGGACAAATCATGAACAAAATGCCATGAAACATGAAAATCGGTTCAGTTTCGACAAAGTTATGGGCATTTGAAATATGGGAGCTATGGATCCGAGAGCTTTACATGTCAAAATTTTTGTCAATTTTGGCATGATTTTTGACAAAAAATTTGACCCCCTCAGAATCGATTTTAATGTTATTTTTTATACTAATTGAGGCAACCACAATCCATTAAAAATGTAAATTCGCATTTCTAAATTTTGAAAAAAAAATTTTTTCCAAAATGAGTAAGGGGGGAGTACATGCTTTTTTTTCAAAAAAGTTCAAAAAAATGTATTTTCAAAAATGCATATATTTTAAATATAGAATCAATCTACAGGACAAATCATGAACAAAATGCCATGAAACATGAAAATCGGTTCAGTTTCGACAAAGTTATGGGCATTTGAAATATGGGAGCTATGGATCCGAGAGCTTTACATGTCAAAATTTTTGTAAATTTTGGCATGATTTTTGACAAAAAATTTGACCCCCTCAGAATCGGTTTTAATGTTATTTTTTATACTAATTGAGGCAACCACAATCCATTAAAAATGTAAATTCGCATTTCTAAATTTTGAAAAAAAAAATTTTTCCAAAATGAGTAAGGGGGGAGTACATGCTTTTTTTTCAAAAAAGTTCAAAAAAATTTATTTTCAAAAATGCATATATTTTAAATGTAGAATCAATCTACAGGACAAATCATGAACAAAATGTCATGAAACATGAAAATCGGTTCAGTTTCGACAAAGTTATGGGCATTTGAAATATGGGAGCTATGGATCCGAGAGCTTTACATGTCAAAATTTTTGTCAATTTTGGCATGATTTTTGACAAAAAATTTGACCCCCTCAGAATCGGTTTTAATGTTATTTTTTATACTAATTGAGGCAACCACAATCCATTAAAAATGTAAATTCGCATTTCTAAATTTTGAAAAAAAAATTTTTCCAAAATGAGTAAGGGGGGAGTACATGCTTTTTTTCCAAAAAAGTTCCAAAAAATTTATTTTCAAAAATGCATATATTTTAAATATAGAATCAATCTACAGGACAAATCATGAACAAAATGCCATGAAACATGAAAATCGGTTCAGTTTCGACAAAGTTATGGGCATTTGAAATATGGGAGCTATGGATCCGAGAGCTTTACATGTCAAAATTTTTGTCAATTTTGGCATGATTTTTGACAAAAAATTTGACCCCCTCAGAATCGATTTTAATGTTATTTTTTATACTAATTGAGGCAACCACAATCCATTAAAAATGTAAATTCGCATTTCTAAATTTTGAAAAAAAAATTTTTTCCAAAATGAGTAAGGGGGGAGTACATGCTTTTTTTTCAAAAAAGTTCAAAAAAATTTATTTTCAAAAATGCATATATTTTAAATGTAGAATCAATCTACAGGACAAATCATGAACAAAATGTCATGAAACATGAAAATCGGTTCAGTTTCGACAAAGTTATGGGCATTTGAAATATGGGAGCTATGGATCCGAGAGCTTTACATGTCAAAATTTTTGTCAATTTTGGCATGATTTTTGACAAAAAATTTGACCCCCTCAGAATCGGTTTTAATGTTATTTTTTATACTAATTGAGGCAACCACAATCCATTAAAAATGTAAATTCGCATTTCTAAATTTTGAAAAAAAAAATTTTTCCAAAATGAGTAAGGGGGGAGTACATGCTTTTTTTCCAAAAAAGTTCCAAAAAATTTATTTTCAAAAATGCATATATTTTAAATATAGAATCAATCTACAGGACAAATCATGAACAAAATGCCATGAAACATGAAAATCGGTTCAGTTTCGACAAAGTTATGGGCATTTGAAATATGGGAGCTATGGATCCGAGAGCTTTACATGTCAAAATTTTTGTCAATTTTGGCATGATTTTTGACAAAAAATTTGACCCCCTCAGAATCGATTTTAATGTTATTTTTTATACTAATTGAGGCAACCACAATCCATTAAAAATGTAAATTCGCATTTCTAAATTTTGAAAAAAAAATTTTTTCCAAAATGAGTAAGGGGGGAGTACATGCTTTTTTTTCAAAAAAGTTCAAAAAAATGTATTTTCAAAAATGCATATATTTTAAATATAGAATCAATCTACAGGACAAATCATGAACAAAATGCCATGAAACATGAAAATCGGTTCAGTTTCAACAAAGTTATGGGCATTTGAAATATGGGAGCTATGGATCCGAGAGCTTTACATGTCAAAATTTTTGTCAACTTTGGCATGATTTTTGACAAAAAATTTGACCCCCTCAGAATCGGTTTTAATGTTATTTTTTATACTAATTGAGGCAACCACAATCCATTAAAAATGTAAATTCGCATTTCTAAATTTTGAAAAAAAAATTTTTCCAAAATGAGTAAGGGGGGAGTACATGCTTTTTTTTCAAAAAAGTTCAAAAAAATTTATTTTCAAAAATGCATATATTTTAAATGTAGAATCAATCTACAGGACAAATCATGAACAAAATGTCATGAAACATGAAAATCGGTTCAGTTTCGACAAAGTTATGGGCATTTGAAATATGGGAGCTATGGATCCGAGAGCTTTACATGTCAAAATTTTTGTAAATTTTGGCATGATTTTTGACAAAAAATTTGACCCCCTCAGAATCGGTTTTAATGTTATTTTTTATACTAATTGAGGCAACCACAATCCATTAAAAATGTAAATTCGCATTTCTAAATTTTGAAAAAAAAATTTTTTCCAAAATGAGTAAGGGGGGAGTACATGCTTTTTTTTCAAAAAAGTTCAAAAAAATTTATTTTCAAAAATGCATATATTTTAAATATAGAATCAATCTACAGGACAAATCATGAACAAAATGCCATGAAACATGAAAATCGGTTCAGTTTCGACAAAGTTATGGGCATTTGAAATATGGGAGCTATGGATCCGAGAGCTTTACATGTCAAAATTTTTGTCAATTTTGGCATGATTTTTGACAAAAAATTTGACCCCCTCAGAATCGGTTTTAATGTTATTTTTTATACTAATTGAGGCAACCACAATCCATTAAAAATGTAAATTCGCATTTCTAAATTTTGAAAAAAAAATTTTTTCCAAAATGAGTAAGGGGGGAGTACATGCTTTTTTTTTCAAAAAAGTTCAAAAAAATTTATTTTCAAAAATGCATATATTTTAAATGTAGAATCAATCTACAGGACAAATCATGAACAAAATGTCATGAAACATGAAAATCGGTTCAGTTTCGACAAAGTTATGGGCATTTGAAATATGGGAGCTATGGATCCGAGAGCTTTACATGTCAAAATTTTTGTCAATTTTGGCATGATTTTTGACAAAAAATTTGACCCCCTCAGAATCGGTTTTAATGTTATTTTTTATACTAATTGAGGCAACCACAATCCATTAAAAATGTAAATTCGCATTTCTAAATTTTGAAAAAAAATTTTTTCCAAAATGAGTAAGGGGGGAGTACATGCTTTTTTTTCAAAAAAGTTCAAAAAAATTTATTTTCAACAATGCATATATTTTAAATATAGAATCAATCTACAGGACAAATCATGAACAAAATGCCATGAAACATGAAAATCGGTTCAGTTTCGACAAAGTTATGGGCATTTGAAATATGGGAGCTATGGATCCGAGAGCTTTACATGTCAAAATTTTTGTCAATTTTGGCATGATTTTTGACAAAAAATTTGACCCCCTCAGAATCGGTTTTAATGTTATTTTTTATACTAATTGAGGCAACCACAATCCATTAAAAATGTAAATTCGCATTTCTAAATTTTGAAAAAAAATTTTTCCAAAATGAGTAAGGGGGGAGTACATGCTTTTTTTTCAAAAAAGTTCAAAAAAATTTATTTTTAAAAATGCATATATTTTAAATATAGAATCAATCTACAGGACAAATCATGAACAAAATGCCATGAAACATGAAAATCGGTTCAGTTTCAACAAAGTTATGGGCATTTGAAATATGGGAGCTATGGATCCGAGAGCTTTACATGTCAAAATTTTTGTCAATTTTGGCATGATTTTTGACAAAAAATTTGACCCCCTCAGAATCGGTTTTAATGTTATTTTTTATACTAATTGAGGCAACCACAATCCATTAAAAATGTAAATTCGCATTTCTAAATTTGGAAAAAAAAATTTTTTCCAAAATGAGTAAGGGGGGAGTACATGCTTTTTTTTTCAAAAAAGTTCAAAAAAATTTATTTTCAAAAATGCATATATTTTAAATGTAGAATCAATCTACAGGACAAATCATGAACAAAATGTCATGAAACATGAAAATCGGTTCAGTTTCGACAAAGTTATGGGCATTTGAAATATGGGAGCTATGGATCCGAGAGCTTTACATGTCAAAATTTTTGTCAATTTTGGCATGATTTTCTGCCAAAAAATTTGACCCCCTCAGAATCGGTTTTAATGTTATTTTTTATACTAATTGAGGCAACCACAATCCATTAAAAATGTAAATTCGCATTTCTAAATTTTGAAAAAAAAATTTTTTCCAAAATGAGTAAGGGGGGAGTACATGCTTTTTTTTTCAAAAAAGTTCAAAAAAATTTATTTTCAAAAATGCATATATTTTAAATGTAGAATCAATCTACAGGACAAATCATGAACAAAATGTCATGAAACATGAAAATCGGTTCAGTTTCGACAAAGTTATGGGCATTTGAAATATGGGAGCTATGGATCCGAGAGCTTTACATGTCAAAATTTTTGTCAACTTTGGCATGATTTTTGACAAAAAATTTGACCCCCTCAGAATCGGTTTTAATGTAATTTTTTATACTAATTGAGGCAACCACAATCCATTAAAAATGTAAATTCGCATTTCTAAATTTTGAAAAAAAAATTTTTCCAAAATGAGTAAGGGGGGAGTACATGCTTTTTTTTCAAAAAAGTTCAAAAAAATTTATTTTCAAAAATGCATATATTTTAAATGTAGCATCAATCTACAGGACAAATCATGAACAAAATGTCATGAAACATGAAAATCGGTTCAGTTTCGACAAAGTTATGGGCATTTGAAATATGGGAGCTATGGATCCGAGAGCTTTACATGTCAAAATTTTTGTCAATTTTGGCATGATTTTTGACAAAAAATTTGACCCCCTCAGAATCGGTTTTAATGTAATTTTTTATACTAATTGAGGCAACCACAATCCATTAAAAATGTAAATTCGCATTTCTAAATTTTGAAAAAAAAATTTTTTCCAAAATGAGTAAGGGGGGAGTACATGCTTTTTTTTCAAAAAAGTTCAACAAAATTTATTTTCAAAAATGCATATATTTTAAATGTAGAATCAATCTACAGGACAAATCATGAACAAAATGTCATGAAACATGAAAATCGGTTCAGTTTCGACAAAGTTATGGGCATTTGAAATATGGGAGCTATGGATCCGAGAGCTTTACATGTCAAAATTTTTGTCAATTTTGGCATGATTTTTGACAAAAAATTTGACCCCCTCAGAATCGGTTTTAATGTTATTTTTTATACTAATTGAGGCAACCACAATCCATTAAAAATGTAAATTCGCATTTCTAAATTTTGAAAAAAAATTTTTTCCAAAATGAGTAAGGGGGGAGTACATGCTTTTTTTTCAAAAAAGTTCAAAAAAATTTATTTTCAACAATGCATATATTTTAAATATAGAATCAATCTACAGGACAAATCATGAACAAAATGCCATGAAACATGAAAATCGGTTCAGTTTCGACAAAGTTATGGGCATTTGAAATATGGGAGCTATGGATCCGAGAGCTTTACATGTCAAAATTTTTGTCAATTTTGGCATGATTTTTTACAAAAAATTTGACCCCCTCAGAATCGGTTTTAATGTTATTTTTTATACTAATTGAGGCAACCACAATCCATTAAAAATGTAAATTCGCATTTCTAAATTTTGAAAAAAAAATTTTTTCCAAAATGAGTAAGGGGGGAGTACATGCTTTTTTTTCAAAAAAGTTCAAAAAAATTTATTTTCAAAAATGCATATATTTTAAATGTAGAATCAATCTACAGGACAAATCATGAACAAAATGTCATGAAACATGAAAATCGGTTCAGTTTCGACAAACTTATGGGCATTTGAAATATGGGAGCTATGGATCCGAGAGCTTTACATGTCAAAATTTTTGTCAATTTTGGCATGATTTTTGACAAAAAATTTGACCCCCTCAGAATCGGTTTTAATGTTATTTTTTATACTAATTGAGGCAACCACAATCCATTAAAAATGTAAATTCGCATTTCTAAATTTTGAAAAAAAAATTTTTTCCAAAATGAGTAAGGGGGGAGTACATGCTTTTTTTTTCAAAAAAGTTCAAAAAAATTTATTTTCAAAAATGCATATATTTTAAATGTAGAATCAATCTACAGGACAAATCATGAACAAAATGTCATGAAACATGAAAATCGGTTCAGTTTCGACAAAGTTATGGGCATTTGAAATATGGGAGCTATGGATCCGAGAGCTTTACATGTCAAAATTTTTGTCAATTTTGGCATGATTTTTGACAAAAAATTTGACCCCCTCAGAATCGGTTTTAATGTTATTTTTTATACTAATTGAGGCAACCACAATCCATTAAAAATGTCAATTCGCATTTCAAAATTTTGAAAAAAAATTTTTTTCCAAAATGAGTAAGGGGGGAGTACATGCTTTTTTTTCAAAAAATTTCAAAAAAATTTATTTTCAAAAATGCATATATTTTAAATGTAGAATCAATCTACAGGACAAATCATGAACAAAATGTCATGAAACATGAAAATCGGTTCAGTTTCGACAAAGTTATGGGATTTGAAATATGGGAGCTATGGATCCGAGAGCTTTACATGTCAAAATTTTTGTCAATTTTGGCATGATTTTTGACAAAAAATTTGACCCCCTCAGAATCGGTTTTAATGTTATTTTTTATACTAATTGAGGCAACCACAATCCATTAAAAATGTAAATTCGCATTTCTAAATTTTGAAAAAAATTTTTTTCCAAAATGAGTAAGGGGGGAGTACATGCTTTTTTTTTCACAAAAGTTCAAAAAAATTTATTTTCAAAAATGCATATATTTTAAATGTAGAATCAATCTACAGGACAAATCATGAACAAAATGTCATGAAACATGAAAATCGGTTCAGTTTCGACAAAGTTATGGGCATTTGAAATATGGGAGCTATGGATCCGAGAGCTTTACATGTCAAAATTTTTGTCAACTTTGGCATGATTTTTGACAAAAAATTTGACCCCCTCAGAATCGGTTTTAATGTTATTTTTTATACTAATTGAGGCAACCACAATCCATTAAAAATGTAAATTCGCATTTCTAAATTTTGAAAAAAAAATTTTTCTAAAATGAGTAAGGGGGGAGTACATGCTTTTTTTTCAAAAAAGTTCAAAAAAATTTATTTTCAAAAATGCATATATTTTAAATATAGAATCAATCTACAGGACAAATCATGAACAAAATGTCATGAAACATGAAAATCGGTTCAGTTTCGACAAAGTTATGGGTATTTGAAATATGGGAGCTATGGATCCGAGAGCTTTACATGTCAAAATTTTTGTCAATTTTGGCATGATTTTTGACAAAAAATTTGACCCCCTCAGAATCGATTTTAATGTTATTTTTTATACTAATTGAGGCAACCACAATCCATTAAAAATGTAAATTCGCATTTCTAAATTTTGAAAAAAAATTTTTTTCCAAAATGAGTAAGGGGGGAGTACATGCTTTTTTTTTCAAAAAAGTTCAAAAAAATTTATTTTCAAAAATGCATATATTTTAAATATAGAATCAATCTACAGGACAAATCATGAACAAAATGCCATGAAACATGAAAATCGGTTCAGTTTCAACAAAGTTATGGGCATTTGAAATATGGGAGCTATGGATCCGAGAGCTTTACATGTCAAAATTTTTGTCAATTTTGGCATGATTTTTGACAAAAAATTTGACCCCCTCAGAATCGGTTTTAATGTTATTTTTTATACTAATTGAGGCAACCACAATCCATTAAAAATGTAAATTCGCATTTCTAAATTTTGAAAAAAAATTTTTTCCAAAATGAGTAAGGGGGGAGTACATGCTTTTTTTTCAAAAAAGTTCAAAAAAATTTATTTTCAAAAATGCATATATTTTAAATGTAGAATCAATCTACAGGACAAATCATGAACAAAATGTCATGAAACATGAAAATCGGTTCAGTTTCGACAAAGTTATGGGCATTTGAAATATGGGAGCTATGGATCCGAGAGCTTTACATGTCAAAATTTTTGTCAATTTTGGCATGATTTTTGACAAAAAATTTGACCCCCTCAGAATCGGTTTTAATGTTATTTTTTATACTAATTGAGGCAACCACAATCCATTAAAAATGTAAATTCGCATTTCTAAATTTTGAAAAAAAATTTTTTTCCAAAATGAGTAAGGGGGGAGTACATGCTTTTTTTTCACAAAAGTTCAACAAAATTTATTTTTAAAAATGCATATATTTTAAATATAGAATCAATCTACAGGACAAATCATGAACAAAATGTCATGAAACATGAAAATCGGTTCAGTTTCGACAAAGTTATGGGCATTTGAAATATGGGAGCTATGGATCCGAGAGGTTTACATGTCAAAATTTTTGTCAATTTTGGCATGATTTTTGACAAAAAATTTGACCCCCTCAGAATCGGTTTTAATGTTATTTTTTATACTAATTGAGGCAACCACAATCCATTAAAAATGTAAATTCGCATTTCAAAATTTTGAAAAAAAATT
The DNA here is from genome assembly GCA_035047465.1 of Drosophila sordidula. NCBI lineage: Eukaryota > Metazoa > Arthropoda > Insecta > Diptera > Drosophilidae > Drosophila > Drosophila sordidula. Next base: position 171,747 of record JAWNPQ010000210.1, on the reverse strand, counting down.
TTTTTCCAAAATGAGTAAGGGGGGAGTACATGCTTTTTTTTCACAAAAGTTCAAAAAAATTTATTTTCAAAAATGCATATATTTTAAATATAGAATCAATCTACAGGACAAATCATGAACAAAATGTCATGAAACATGAAAATCGGTTCAGTTTCGACAAAGTTATGGGCATTTGAACTATGGGAGCTATGGATTCGAGAGCTTTACATGTCAAAATTTTTGTCAATTTTGGCATGATTTTTGACAAAAAATTTGACCCCCTCAGAATCGGTTTTAATGTAATTTTTTATACTAATTGAGGCAACCACAATCCATTAAAAATGTAAATTCGCATTTCTAAATTTTGAAAAAAAAATTTTTTCCAAAATGAGTAAGGGGGGAGTACATGCTTTTTTTTCACAAAAGTTCAAAAAAATTTATTTTCAAAAATGCATATATTTTAAATATAGAATCAATCTACAGGACAAATCATGAACAAAATGTCATGAAACATGAAAATCGGTTCAGTTTCGACAAAGTTATGGGCATTTGAAATATGGGAGCTATGGATCCGAGAGCTTTACATGTCAAAATTTTTGTCAATTTTGGCATGATTTTTGACAAAAAATTTGACCCCCTCAGGATCGGTTTTAATGTTATTTTTATACTAATTGAGGCAACCACAATCCATTAAAAATGTAAATTCGCATTTCTAAATTTTGAAAAAAAATTTTTTTCCAAAATGAGTAAGGGGGGAGTACATGATTTTTTTTCAAAAAATTTCAAAAAAATTTATTTTCAAAAATGCATATATTTTAAATGTAGAATCAATCTACAGGACAAATCATGAACAAAATGTCATGAAACATGAAAATCGGTTCAGTTTCGACAAAGTTATGGGCATTTGAAATATGGGAGCTATGGATCCGAGAGCTTTACATGTCAAAATTTTTGTCAATTTTGGCATGATTTTTGACAAAAAATTTGACCCCCTCAGAATCGGTTTTAATGTTATTTTTATACTAATTGAGGCAACCACAATCCATTAAAAATGTAAATTCGCATTTCTAAATTTTGAAAAAAAATTTTTTTCCAAAATGAGTAAGGGGGGAGTACATGATTTTTTTTCAAAAAATTTCAAAAAAATTTATTTTCAAAAATGCATATATTTTAAATGTAGAATCAATCTACAGGACAAATCATGAACAAAATGTCATGAAACATGAAAATCGGTTCAGTTTCGACAAAGTTATGGGCATTTGAACTATGGGAGCTATGGATTCGAGAGCTTTACATGTCAAAATTTTTGTCAATTTTGGCATGATTTTTGACAAAAAATTTGACCCCCTCAGAATCGGTTTTAATGTAATTTTTTATACTAATTGAGGCAACCACAATCCATTAAAAATGTAAATTCGCATTTCTAAATTTTGAAAAAAAAATTTTTTCCAAAATGAGTAAGGGGGGAGTACATGCTTTTTTTTCACAAAAGTTCAAAAAAATTTATTTTCAAAAATGCATATATTTTAAATATAGAATCAATCTACAGGACAAATCATGAACAAAATGTCATGAAACATGAAAATCGGTTCAGTTTCGACAAAGTTATGGGCATTTGAAATATGGGAGCTATGGATCCGAGAGCTTTACATGTCAAAATTTTTGTCAATTTTGGCATGATTTTTGACAAAAAATTTGACCCCCTCAGGATCGGTTTTAATGTTATTTTTATACTAATTGAGGCAACCACAATCCATTAAAAATGTAAATTCGCATTTCTAAATTTTGAAAAAAAATTTTTTTCCAAAATGAGTAAGGGGGGAGTACATGATTTTTTTTCAAAAAATTTCAAAAAAATTTATTTTCAAAAATGCATATATTTTAAATGTAGAATCAATCTACAGGACAAATCATGAACAAAATGTCATGAAACATGAAAATCGGTTCAGTTTCGACAAAGTTATGGGCATTTGAAATATGGGAGCTATGGATCCGAGAGCTTTACATGTCAAAATTTTTGTCAACTTTATCATGATTTTTGACAAAAAATTTGACCCCCTCAGAATCGGTTTTAATGTTATTTTTATACTAATTGAGGCAACCACAATCCATTAAAAATGTAAATTCGCATTTCTAAATTTTGAAAAAAAATTTTTTTCCAAAATGAGTAAGGGGGGAGTACATGATTTTTTTTCAAAAAATTTCAAAAAAATTTATTTTCAAAAATGCATATATTTTAAATGTAGAATCAATCTACAGGACAAATCATGAACAAAATGTCATGAAACATGAAAATCGGTTCAGTTTCGACAAAGTTATGGGCATTTGAAATATGGGAGCTATGGATCCGAGAGCTTTACATGTCAAAATTTTTGTCAATTTTGGCATGATTTTTGACAAAAAATTTGACCCCCTCAGAATCGGTTTTAATGTTATTTTTATACTAATTGAGGCAACCACAATCCATTAAAAATGTAAATTCGCATTTCTAAATTTTGAAAAAAAATTTTTTTCCAAAATGAGTAAGGGGGGAGTACATGATTTTTTTTCAAAAAATTTCAAAAAAATTTATTTTCAAAAATGCATATATTTTAAATGTAGAATCAATCTACAGGACAAATCATGAACAAAATGTCATGAAACATGAAAATCGGTTCAGTTTCGACAAAGTTATGGGCATTTGAACTATGGGAGCTATGGATTCGAGAGCTTTACATGTCAAAATTTTTGTCAATTTTGGCATGATTTTTGACAAAAAATTTGACCCCCTCAGAATCGGTTTTAATGTAATTTTTTATACTAATTGAGGCAACCACAATCCATTAAAAATGTAAATTCGCATTTCTAAATTTTGAAAAAAAAATTTTTTCCAAAATGAGTAAGGGGGGAGTACATGCTTTTTTTTCACAAAAGTTCAAAAAAATTTATTTTCAAAAATGCATATATTTTAAATATAGAATCAATCTACAGGACAAATCATGAACAAAATGTCATGAAACATGAAAATCGGTTCAGTTTCGACAAAGTTATGGGCATTTGAAATATGGGAGCTATGGATCCGAGAGCTTTACATGTCAAAATTTTTGTCAATTTTGGCATGATTTTTGACAAAAAATTTGACCCCCTCAGGATCGGTTTTAATGTTATTTTTATACTAATTGAGGCAACCACAATCCATTAAAAATGTAAATTCGCATTTCTAAATTTTGAAAAAAAATTTTTTTCCAAAATGAGTAAGGGGGGAGTACATGATTTTTTTTCAAAAAATTTCAAAAAAATTTATTTTCAAAAATGCATATATTTTAAATGTAGAATCAATCTACAGGACAAATCATGAACAAAATGTCATGAAACATGAAAATCGGTTCAGTTTCGACAAAGTTATGGGTATTTGAAATATGGGAGCTATGGATCCGAGAGCTTTACATGTCAAAATTTTTGTCAATTTTGGCATGATTTTTGACAAAAAATTTGACCCCCTCAGAATCGATTTTAATGTTATTTTTTATACTAATTGAGGCAACCACAATCCATTAAAAATGTAAATTCGCATTTCTAAATTTTGAAAAAAAATTTTTTCCAAAATGAGTAAGGGGGGAGTACATGCTTTTTTTTTCAAAAAAGTTCAAAAAAATTTATTTTCAAAAATGCATATATTTTAAATATAGAATCAATCTACAGGACAAATCATGAACAAAATGCCATGAAACATGAAAATCGGTTCAGTTTCAACAAAGTTATGGGCATTTGAAATATGGGAGCTATGGATCCGAGAGCTTTACATGTCAAAATTTTTGTCAATTTTGGCATGATTTTTGACAAAAAATTTGACCCCCTCAGAATCGGTTTTAATGTTATTTTTTATACTAATTGAGGCAACCACAATCCATTAAAAATGTAAATTCGCATTTCTAAATTTTGAAAAAAAAATTTTTTCCAAAATGAGTAAGGGGGGAGTACATGCTTTTTTTTTCAAAAAAGTTCAAAAAAATTTATTTTCAAAAATGCATATATTTTAAATGTAGAATCAATCTACAGGACAAATCATGACCAAATGTCATGAAACATGAAAATCGGTTCAGTTTCGACAAAGTTATGGGCATTTGAAATATGGGAGCTATGGATCCGAGAGCTTTACATGTCAAAATTTTTGTCAATTTTGGCATGATTTTTGACAAAAAATTTGACCCCCTCAGAATCGGTTTTAATGTTATTTTTTATACTAATTGAGGCAACCACAATCCATTAAAAATGTAAATTCGCATTTCTAAATTTTGAAAAAAAATTTTTTTCTAAAATGAGTAAGGGGGGAGTACATGCTTTTTTTTCAAAAAAGTTCAAAAAAATTTATTTTCAAAAATGCATATATTTTAAATGTAGAATCAATCTACAGGACAAATCATGAACAAAATGTCATGAAACATGAAAATCGGTTCAGTTTCGACAAAGTTATGGGCATTTGAAATATGGGAGCTATGGATCCGAGAGCTTTACATGTCAAAATTTTTGTCAATTTTGGCATGATTTTTGACAAAAAATTTGACCCCCTCAGAATCGGTTTTAATGTTATTTTTATACTAATTGAGGCAACCACAATCCATTAAAAATGTAAATTCGCATTTCTAAATTTTGAAAAAACATTTTTTTCCAAAATGAGTAAGGGGGGAGTACATGATTTTTTTTCAAAAAATTTCAAAAAAATTTATTTTCAAAAATGCATATATTTTAAATGTAGAATCAATCTACAGGACAAATCATGAACAAAATGTCATGAAACATGAAAATCGGTTCAGTTTCGACAAAGTTATGGGCATTTGAACTATGGGAGCTATGGATTCGAGAGCTTTACATGTCAAAATTTTTGTCAATTTTGGCATGATTTTTGACAAAAAATTTGACCCCCTCAGAATCGGTTTTAATGTAATTTTTTATACTAATTGAGGCAACCACAATCCATTAAAAATGTAAATTCGCATTTCTAAATTTTGAAAAAAAAATTTTTTCCAAAATGAGTAAGGGGGGAGTACATGCTTTTTTTTCACAAAAGTTCAAAAAAATTTATTTTCAAAAATGCATATATTTTAAATATAGAATCAATCTACAGGACAAATCATGAACAAAATGTCATGAAACATGAAAATCGGTTCAGTTTCGACAAAGTTATGGGCATTTGAAATATGGGAGCTATGGATCCGAGAGCTTTACATGTCAAAATTTTTGTCAATTTTGGCATGATTTTTGACAAAAAATTTGACCCCCTCAGGATCGGTTTTAATGTTATTTTTATACTAATTGAGGCAACCACAATCCATTAAAAATGTAAATTCGCATTTCTAAATTTTGAAAAAAAATTTTTTTCCAAAATGAGTAAGGGGGGAGTACATGATTTTTTTTCAAAAAATTTCAAAAAAATTTATTTTCAAAAATGCATATATTTTAAATGTAGAATCAATCTACAGGACAAATCATGAACAAAATGTCATGAAACATGAAAATCGGTTCAGTTTCGACAAAGTTATGGGCATTTGAAATATGGGAGCTATGGATCCGAGAGCTTTACATGTCAAAATTTTTGTCAACTTTATCATGATTTTTGACAAAAAATTTGACCCCCTCAGAATCGGTTTTAATGTTATTTTTTATACTAATTGAGGCAACCACAATCCATTAAAAATGTAAATTCGCATTTCTAAATTTTGAAAAAAAAATTTTTTCCAAAATGAGTAAGGGGGGAGTACATGCTTTTTTTTTCAAAAAAGTTCAAAAAAATTTATTTTCAAAAATGCATATATTTTAAATGTAGAATCAATCTACAGGACAAATCATGAACAAAATGTCATGAAACATGAAAATCGGTTCAGTTTCGACAAAGTTATGGGCATTTGAAATATGGGAGCTATGGATCCGAGAGCTTTACATGTCAAAATTTTTGTCAATTTTGGCATGATTTTTGACAAAAAATTTGACCCCCTCAGAATCGGTTTTAATATTATTTTTTATACTAATTGAGGCAAGCACAATCCATTAAAAATGTAAATTCGCATTTCTAAATTTTGAAAAAAAAAATTTTTCCAAAATGAGTAAGGGGGGAGTACATGCTTTTTTTTCAAAAAATTTCAAAAAAATTTATTTTCAAAAATGCATATATTTTAAATGTAGAATCAATCTACAGGACAAATCAAGAACAAAATGTCATGAAACATGAAAATCGGTTCAGTTTCGACAAAGTTATGGGCATTTGAAATATGGGAGCTATGGATTCGAGAGCTTTACATGTCAAAATTTTTGTCAATTTTGGCATGATTTTTGACAAAAAATTTGACCCCCTCAGAATCGGTTTTAATGTAATTTTTTATACTAATTGAGGCAACCACAATCCATTAAAAATGTAAATTCGCATTTCTAAATTTTGAAAAAAAATTTTTTTCCAAAATGAGTAAGGGGGGAGTACATGCTTTTTTTTTCAAAAAAGTTCAAAAAAATGTATTTTCAAAAATGCATATATTTTAAATATAGAATCAATCTACAAGACAAATCATGAACAAAATGTCATGAAACATGAAAATCGGTTCAGTTTCGACAAAGTTATGGGCATTTGAAATATGGGAGCTATGGATCCGAGAGCTTTACATGTCAAAATTTTTGTCAACTTTGGCATGATTTTTGACAAAAAATTTGACCCCCTCAGAATCGGTTTTAATGTTATTTTTTATACTAATTGAGGCAACCACAATCCATTAAAAATGTAAATTCGCATTTCTAAATTTTGAAAAAAAAATTTTTTCCAAAATGAGTAAGGGGGGAGTACATGCTTTTTTTTCAAAAAAGTTCAAAAAAATTTATTTTCAAAAATGCATATATTTTAAATGTAGAATCAATCTACAGGACAAATCATGAACAAAATGCCATGAAACATGAAAATCGGTTCAGTTTCAACAAAGTTATGGGCATTTGAAATATGGGAGCTATGGATCCGAGAGCTTTACATGTCAACATTTTTGTAAATTTTGGCATGATTTTGGCCCAAAAATAACTGAGTAACTACTGTGTTTTGTGAACGAGTCGGCAATGTCTGACTGCAACGTTCTTACTTGTATTATTTTTGTTATTATGTATTATATTTTTTGTTATAAACAAAAAGGCTTTTTTAAACAAAAATAAAATAATTTTTTACCCAAGAATGACAGCTTAAACTAGTAATATAGATGTAAAATGCTTTTGGACATTTTATTTATACAGTTTACTTGAATTGAAGTGGCCAACAGCAATTACAAAAGACGATATTTAGTAGATATTCGCCTGCTTATAATTAGTTTAAAATTCAACATAAACAAGGAATAAATGTTTAAGACATGTGTTGCAATTCCTTTGACTATGTGTTGCCAACTCAAAACTCATTTACATCAGCATTGTGCTGTAGTCAATATCTCCTTTAAGCGTTTAAACAGAAATAACTGTTATTAACACGCTCTATTAGAGTTCTGTCACAGTTCGTTTTACCAATTTGCATTTAATTTAAGTATTCAGCTGAAATTTGCTGCTTGACTGTTAAATAAATTAAATTTTTATTTGTGTCAATCGCAATTTTGTTTTTTTTTTTGTAAACTTATGTGAAATACGTATTCATATAATTTGCGCATACATACACATTCAAACCTGTACAAACGGACACGTATACTGTTTGCCCAGAAGAGTATATGTGTGTACTTATAATATAAATGTTGCCTTAATTGAAATAATTAAACAAGCGAAAATGTCGTAGGTGCGTATTTCATTGATGACCTAAAATTGACACACACACACACACACACACATATTCACATTTGTTGCATTTGTTGTTTTAATTGCATTTTCCTCTGCCTGCCTCGCAATAAATTCGCTTAATGAAGTTTTACACAGAAAAAACGATCAAAATCGGCAGAAAAAATTTATTTAAAAAGAAAAAGCAGCCAGCTGGGCTACACCAAAGCCACAATACCCTACAAATAATTAATTGAAACGAAAAATTTGTATTACTATTAGTAAAATATATTTAGGGTAATTTTTTATATACTAATATTCTGGAATTTATTTTCATTACATCATTATTGTGAATTACACTAAAAATTATAGTTTTCATTGGCATCTTTATTTTGTTAAATATTAATACGTTGCATATTTCATACTTAACGTAGCATACCCTTTTTGCCAAGGTGTTCCAAATAAACGTAAGTAAAACAGTTGGGGGCGTGGTCACCGTTATGACACAGCGCCCATACATTAAATGTAATTATTTCTTTAATTAAAATATTTAGCACAACAGCGAAAAAGAGAAAATGAAAAAAGGTTGACAGTTACATGCAAGTCACGTCTTTGTTGTTTTTGTTGTATTTAACAGGGAATTGTTAAGCATGAAGTTAAGTAATTCAGCTTAATTGAAATCATTAAAAATATTTTTGCACACATGCAGGCATTGCGTACCTATAAAAATCAATCTGTTTGCATTTTCATAAGATTATTGAGAATCAATATGCATTGAACGGCATTTAAAAGGGTATTACGTTTTCGAGAACGATCATTAATGGAATTCGCATTCATATTGATTTTTTCATCATTTCATGTTTAATATATAGCGATGTCTGTTAAATTTCTTGTTCTTCTTCTCCTTCTACAAGTAGGATTTTGGAAGGTATAAATCGCTAACTTTAAATTATTTAACATGAAGTGTAAGTGCCTGACTACTTTTACTACTCAGATTAAGGGAAAACGTAATCGATTGAGTATTACGAAACAATAAACAATATTTTGGGCTCGTATCTCTTATAGACATAATTAAACTGTGCCTTTTATGAAGGGATTTAATCAACAGGGTTCAGTTTTTCTTGCCCATTTTATATGCGAGCATAAGCATTCAGTCTGCGGATATTTCACAAGACATAAACTACAACACGGCAAATCTTTAGTCAAGCCTAAAAACTAGATTCCCACGGGCTTAGTTCCGGCTGGGCCGCCCATTCACAGCACTTCTGCTTTCGGCATGGAATCTGAGCTCTCAACAGTAAATCAAATACAAAATACCGGCACGTGCTCACTGATAGTCACAGCTTCTGCAGGCCAAGTCAGTTGTTTGTTGCCCTGACCTGGGCTTAATCAGAAAACTTGCGAGTTGCTTTCGTCTCGTTGGGTTTTTCGGGTATCAAAAGGCCGCAGAACTTATGACAAAGCAGTTTGCAAATCCAATTGATAAATTTTTTAAGTTAAATATGGCCACGGCCAGAACTTGGCCGTCATCCCCGTAGCTACCACAGCGTCGATTGTAGCTGGCCATAAATCACGGACCCAAAACGACTCCGGCTCCAGTTCTCTACTCCAGGCTGTGGCTGGCAGTCAGTTCTGGCCTGTCCTGGTCTCTGGTTCAGTTGCTTCTGTTCTCTGCCACTCTAATCGCATTAAAACCTAAACGGCAAAATCTTTACTACGTGTTCTTGTTAACTTTTACCCGGCGCAGGCAAAAGTAGAATCAACTTCTTTAACTGCCCCTTGGAAATACAGTTAGTTGCCTGTGTCATTCTCACGAGCAGGGTATGATTAGTTTATCAGGAACACTACATTATATTATGTTGATTTGATAAACATGAACTTAAACTTCTCATTTACGATCACTATATTTAATATTTATAAACATTATTTTATAATTAATTTATATTTATTTATTTATTAATGTTTTATTTACTCAATATTAATTTTTTTTGCTTTTTTCACCCTTTGATTTTCCTACAATAAACACATATCTTTAATGTTTGTCAAATAAATAAAACTTGATTGACTTTTTTATGAATATAAAATTTTTCACAATTTTGAGATTTAAAACAAAAGTGTATTTTATCAAAATAAAAGCGCTGTGCATGCAAAATGATTTGGAAAAATCAAATATATATCGTGTTAGCCTTTTTTGTTGCTGTGGTACTAAGTCGTCTGAATACCCTTGATGTACACTAAGTACTCTGTTTTAGAGATCAGATTAGTATTTATGATCTCATGCTTGAATGTACATTTTATGTGATTATTGCAAGGACGACAACAACTTCCCTAATGTCATATATTTTATTATTAACTAAAAATAAAAGTTTATAATTAATTTGAGTTCTTGGAATGCATTTTAGAGTATTCCTGTATGGTTTCATTAGTTTGGATTTATTTATATTTTGATATAATTTGCATTTGAAACTTTTGGAATTATTTGCGTATTTATTTTAGTTCTGAAAAATATTGACGAAAGCAGCAAAAAGTCGAAAACAGTGAGAACTGAAAGTTTATCAACGGGCGCAAATTTAATTTAAATTTGTTTTTGGCCTTCTGCTTTTGTCACCACTCGGGCTGCTGCAGGAAAGAGCAAGCGAGATGGGCAGCGAGATCGAGCGAGCGAGTGAGAGAGAGAGAGAGAGAGAGAGAGAGAGAGAGGAATTGTGTGCGGGTGGTAAATGGATTTTCTTTTATTGCTGCTGCTGTGGTCCTGTGCATTGGGTGTGTGTTCGTTGCCCCACTTCAGCCCAAGACACCCACCTCGCCTCGGGGGCTAGGAACTTTGAACTTGCCGCAACTTTCTGGTCGAGGGTTGCCTTGCCTTTGCCTTTCCCCTTCCATCTCCCTGCCCGGCTGCTGTTGCCGCATGTGACATCGTTTGATTGCTCATGAAATCGATCGATTGTCGAAACGTGTTGATTATATTGTTGTTGCTGTTGTTGTTGTTGGTATTGTTGCTGCTGTTGCTTTTGTGCCCCCGCAAAAGAAAAAGGTCAAAAGTTTCAACTCGTAAAAGTTGGCATACAAAATGAAGTCCCGGCTTTATGTCGAAATCATTTAAATATGCCCCAAAACAGCTGCAGCAGCCACTGCCGCAGGCCATTAAAAATGCATGCAACACTCCCAGGGGGGCGGCGGGGGCGGCTTTCGCACCCCCACTCATTTGGCACCTGGCTGGCCCAGTTTTGTGTGCATGATTAATCACAGCCATAACTGATGATATGATTGGAGCCACTTTCATGCCGTGATTCTGTGATTTGTGCAACGTTTCGCATTAAAATCATATTGATAGACACCCAATCCCCCACCCGCCGCCCCTCTTCGACCGTCGCATGATGGATGCCCCATTTGGCAGAGCTGTGCACCATGTACTCAATACTCGATACTCGATACTAGCTCCTCGTTCGCTCACTAATTAAAGTGACAACCAAGTGTCAACGACATTTCAGCACGAGGAGTCGGGCCCTGGAGCGGGACAGAAGAGGGCGGGACGGGGCGGAGCTGTCGTCACATGTTGCTGCTGCTGCTTAGAGCTCTTCGGCAACTGAACGGTGGACAACTTGAGTGATTGATTGCTTGTTGATTGTTGCCAAAGGGATTCTTATGTCCTGCAGCCAGTGGTTGTCATGTAGGCATGCTAGACTGATGGCGGTATATCTCAACGATCTCAAGAGCTCTTGGAAAACTTTAATTTTGCAAATCATTACGTTCAAATATTGAAGATGGAATATATGCGGAAGATCAGTTGTCCTTGGCTATATGTGTGCTATATATCTGAATCTGTAGAGGGCTATATTAGATAGTAATACGTTAGTAATAGTTTGTAAGGAATAAAAACAGTTAACAGTTTCATACAGACTCTTAATTCTGAAAAAAATTATAAAATTTCTATAATATATAGTAGTTTGAAAAACTCTCAAACTAGCTTTGCAATTTATATTAACTTGAATTTATGCAAAAACAGAATAAATTTACCTTAGGCGAGCAATCTAAGTATTGTAATAAATGCTACCCTAATGTTTATCAAATAAAAATTGTAATGTAAGTGATTATATCTGGTATTTAATAATTTAAATAATGGCTAGTTGGCATATACTTAATTCATATAGTTTCTGCTATTTTTTTTTCTCGTCCACTCAACTAAAAGCTTTTAGATTATCTGCACAATTAGAGCTTAATATTTATTTTCAAATATATTTTTTCCTCTATACTCTTCTATTCACTGCCCTTAAATGCAAATGTTCGACATGCCAATCAGATTCTAATCAGAATTCAAACAAATTCAGCTCCCCGATTCCAGAAGCAAAAAAATAGAACTAACATTTCGGCATCATTAGCTAAAACACTTTGCCTTCAAGTGTGATAAATGCACAAAAACTGCTGCCAAATTGTGCCAAACATTTTTGTGGTGCCCCCCATTGCCATCCTCCTTAACTGCTCCTCCTTTTGTGTGTTTGTTATTGCTTTGGCGCTATTAGTGCCCCGCCCCACAATCCCCGCTCTCCGCTCCACTTGCGCCCAGCTCCATAATTTTAGCCTAGTCGCTTTGTAAACAGGCCGCAAATTAATTGATTGTACATCATTTATAAGGCACGCGCCTGTTTGCCCGCTTGCCCCGCCCCCCCCCCTGCCCTCACCAAAATCACATTTTTGGTAATGTTGTGTAGTGTAAACAAAAAAGTTGCGCATACGCCATGTGCCACCAACAAAAAAAACCCATCGCAATTGCTATGCAAAGTACACGTAAATATAATTTACTTTATTTTGGCGCTTTCGCATTTTGTATGGCGTTTCATTGGTTTCCGCTCCCCCCCCCTCCCCCTCCCCCTGCTTTCTGCAATTCTCGCCTCCCACTTTGCCCCCCTCGCCCTCCCCTTCCCTGACACTGTCGCTGCGTATGAGCCTGCAAAAGTGTCAAACGACAAAAGCAAATTTCTCACACATTTTTATGGCCGCCTTTGCAAACGTTTTGCCAATGCTTCTGAGTATTTCAAATCTAATTTATGACATTGAATCAATTTCAACTGTGTGTGAGGGTGTGCAAGTGTGTCTCTGTGTGTGTGTGTGTGTGTGTGTAAGTATATGCTTTTTGTTATGGTTGTTGTGCTTTTTTCATTGCGGTCAGCAACGATTTTTCATATTTGGTGCAGTATTTTATACTCTTCCGGAGAGTACAACAAATTTGTAATGAAATATGTAGCGCATTGAACGAGGCTTCTTCCAACCGATAAAGTTTATATATTCCTATAAACGCCTATCTCTTATTATACTAACTTAAGAAATATATATCGCAAATATCCTTAAGGGTATTTAAGGCTTCGACAAGCCGAAGATAACAATATTTTCCTGTTTTCTTTTTATACTTTTCTTTTCTTTTTTATTATTAGTTTTTGCGCTTTGCCTTTCGGTCTCGACCCGGTTGGCGACTCGCTTTTGATGTCTGCTGTCGTTGGCAAGAAATCGCACCCAAGTCGCAGCCAGCATATACCAAAAGCGAGCTTCCGTTTTTCGTCCCAGCTTTTTATTACTTTTCTCGTTTTTTTTTTTTTTTTTTTTTGTAGTTTGTACCGGAATTGAACGTCCGTAGCCTGGTCTCCTGGTCGCTGGCCCTCCATCCAAATGCCAAATTGAAAATTGATGAATGTCCTTGATTGAATTTGATAGGTGCCAAGCACTCAGTGCGGCTATTAATCTCCGCGTAACTTATGATCTGCCAAATGCCCATCGTCGAGTGTTTGCGGGCTTGTGCTTTGGCCTGTTTATCTGGCACTGCAATGTGGCTGGAGCTCTGTGACTATCCGATTGACTATGTGACAGCGCTAGTCCGTGGCGCGTTGTTTGAGGGGACAATTTGTTTACTTAGTTTTGGCCACTTTATTTTCAATTTAATCATTTTTCTAGTTTGTTGGGTGTTAAATTAAAATGAAAATTAATTGAAACCAATTTTTAAAAATGTTGAGAAGAATAGATGAAACCCTTTTTATGCATTTACTATAATATTATTTTTGTATTAGGAATTATGATTAAATTTCTTTATTTTATTATGTTTTTATTAAACTTCGCTACCTATACCATATGTATTACAAAAGAAATGCAGTAGAGCAACAAAGGTCATAAAAAGGCTTTCCAATTATACATATATATATTCATTTTCCATTCATAAATTCTTTTCTTTTAGGAATTCCTTTGATCAAAAATGTGAGCAGATAAAACTTTTGGTTCATTATTTTGCAATTCTTTTCTACCATTTTAATTTATATTTTTTCTTATGCCTCTTCTATTAAATAATTTATATATAATAAACAAGCAGTATTTTTTATTTGTTGTCTTCCAAATTCGCAAAACAATCGCTCTCATGATATTAAACGTCGGTATCAGAAATATGGAACGAAAAGCATTTTTCAATTTAAAATATTTTTTTTCTATAATATAATATATACATTTTTAAAATAATGGAGGCAAGTGTTTGATAAGATTGATGTTAATTTACTTTCCATCAATATTTGTTTGCTAAATATTGTTTAGTTGCTTTATCGGCTCAAGCGAAGACAATATAAATAAGGATAATATTGTCGATGCCTCAAGGTGTCGGTTAAATTTTTACTTTTTTTACTTATTATTATTAATTGTTATGCTAACGTGAAATTTTGTGGCAATTTACCTTTAGGGATCTCTCTGTCTATATAATTCATAATCTGCCATATTTCTACTTTATTCAGTGTGGGAGAATGCGGCACACGTGTGCTTCTTATTGAGTTTGGTCCACTGCATTGATGATTTATTCATCTTTAACTCAATCAACCACTCAAAGTCCTCCCATTTGATGTGCTTTAAATATTTGGTGAGGCGTTCGTCTTCTGAGCTTCTGAGATGTTGGCAATTAAACATGTTGGGCACGTCAGGTTTCAATGACGACGATGGCTCGGGCGGCAGTCACGTGCCGCAGATATTGAAAATTGAATCGGTGCCATTAATGCGCACAAATCTTGACTTTCAGCTAACGTCAATGCGATAATGGAAGCGGCAGCAGCTTCACCTGCTGGCGATGGGGCTGGGTGTGTGGGTGGGGGTGGGGGGTGGGGGTGGGGGGTGGGGGTGCCGAAGACATAGAAGCGACAGATGGCAGAATCTGCTTTGAATTTTTCAACATTTCCGCTTATTATTTTACGTGTCAGCTTTGCGTGTCACGCAGCCTCATGCACAGTGCCATATTACGGCTAGAAAGCAGCGGGCTGTTACCTGGGGGTAGGTATTTGGGGATAGGGTCGCCAGGTGGGGTAAAGCTCGATTCAATGCCCATGTTTATGCAAATTTAAATATGTGCATTCAAATGCATTAACATTTGTTGCCAAAATATATTCTGCAAATTTATAATCTAAATTTATTAACGCACTTAAATAAACGGTCAACTGTAAATGTTGCTGCTAACTGTAACTGCACCGGTTATAATGTCAGCGTTTGCCAAATTTACATACATTTTCCATTAATTTAATTCTTTACTTTACAACTTTTTTAATTGAAAACAGTTTTTACACTTAAATTATGCAGCACATTTTTATAGTTGTAATTAAATCATAACAATACATTGTTTGTACGATAAATAAGGCTAATACTCGTTGCGAGTAATCTATAAAAGTTCCATTTGCGGTACTCATGCCATTGTGAGCCTCATTAAGTACTTTTGTAGAAATGTTAATAATTCAATTACTGTTTACAATTTAATTAATTAAAGCTTTATTTTTACTAAGGCTTTAAAATATAATAAACCTATAAGACTCGCTAGTAGATAAATGCAATCTACGATATTGTTGCCATATTTATAAGTAATTTTAGTATCAGAGCATCATCGATCTATTTGTTTTGTATAATAAGGGTATTCTTTGAACATTCTCAGAAATTAATATCATTATTTATTTTAAACAAAAGGTCCCATGAAATGAACAAAAACAAAAGCAGCATAATTTAAAGCCCTTAATTTTTAATATTATAACACTTGGCAACAATTCAGTTTTTTTTCTTTATTTCTTTTTCTTTCATTTTCCAATATTTCTTATTACCATGACCTTTCCCATTTTTTTTGCTTGTGGATATTGGCAGATTCTTAATATAAATTCAAGTAATACGTTTGCAAGGATATTTAATTTTTATTTTTGTTTCAATGGTAATTGCTCGTGTTATGTAATTATGACTTTCGTTTTGGCACTGCTGTAAAATTAACTGTAATGCCTTTGCTTATATAACTTGTTCCTTAACTCCTCTCTAAACTCACTTTATTTTGCTTTATCTGCGAAAAATATAAATATTTACATACGCAAAACAAGCACACCGAATTTCTAAGCAACAATATTTCTCTATGCTCTCCCTCTGTCTCTCTCGGCTTCGCGCTCTCTTTTACTCGCTCACTCGCTGGGCATGAGAGAGTTGCCCAACGTTTTTATGACTGCAGTAACTTTGCGCCATAAAATAGGATTTCCTACTGAGCCTATTCACAACTTTTCGCATTAGACTTAAGCGCAAAGCTCGCCGCCAGCTTCCGCAGCGAAAGCCCCGCTGGCCCCCCCCCCTGTTGGTGTTTTCCCCTTGCGCCAGCCGAAGGGGTCAACCCGTGGCAATTGCAAAGACAGCAGTGCCAAGCGTTCTGCCTTCTGGCCGGGCTAAAACGCACACACTAGCACACATGGCAATAAAAAACCTATACACATGTGAAATGCTGGCGGGATTTATGGACGCCGCGAATTCACATTCACAGCGCAACTCCCCCCTTTCCCATCCCTTTCCTTCTGCGGCCTTCACACCCCCTGAGGCACACTTAGCGACGGCTTCTAGCTAAAGTTGTGTTTTCCTTTTTTCCCCCACTTTTATTTGTTTTATTTTTAATAACCAGTCAGATACCAAAACGAACCGCCAGCCGCTTGTGGTCGTCAGCTCTGCGGTTAACGGATTTTTAAAATAATAAAAACGCAACAAGGAAAACATAAAAAAAAGTTCAGTGTAAAGAAATTATGGCACTGGGCAACAAAATGAATGAAAAATCTCAACACGACTTCTGAGTTACTTAGAAAGACTTTGGCTTGCAAATAAGTTGTTTAGATTTATTGAATTGATTTTATTTATAGTTGATTTTCTGGTATATGTAGATACCACAAATTTTATTTTTATAACAATGTGAATTGAACTGTTTAAAAAGATTTAATCAAGTGAGCTGTATTCTTTTTTATTATCTAGATCAACGTATTTGAATCTTTCGCCTCCAATATCTTCATTAATTTGGTTGGACAGTGTGTTTTTATAGTGCCGCTGCGTGCGACGTTGACTTTTATGAGCGTTAACAAAAGCATTTTAATTAAATAAATTCGTGCAAAAACAATTTGGTGCATTTGAAAATGTGTTTTATGTGTGTGCGAAGCGAATAAAAAATGGAAACTCATGAAACGTGTTTTGGTCAGCAAATTGCGAGGAAAACTGAAGGAAAAACAAAGGCTTTAATCCAGCAGACCAGTTGAAGCAATTTTTTTTTTTGCTCCCCGCCCCGCCCCGCCCAGCAGGCCAACAGGCAAATAAATCAACTTCGATAATATCGTGCGTCCTTTTATAATAAAAATGCTTTATATGCTTAGATGCCAGGACGGCAAGCCTGCTTCCGGGCCCTGCTGCCTGCCAGCCAGCCGAGCCAGAGTCGAGTCGAGTCGAGTCGAGCAAATCCCAATAAATTGAAAAACAAAATCATTCAATTCAATGGCAGCAAATCAGGCGTAGGCGAGAGAGCCCCATAAAAAGGGTTGAGTGTTTGCGGGGTCGGTGCTGAGGGGAGTTCTCGGTTCATGGTATGTTACAAATAAGACATCAAGTGTCAGAAAGCGACAAGAGACAGGATGTAGCTATGCGTTTCTCAGGGAATTTCCAAAAAATATAAAGACATCATTTTCCAGGATTTTTTTTTATTTCTATTTATATCAATTTTAAAAGAAAACTTGAAATGTTTAGGCGTGTTTTGGACATGTGTTTAACTTACATATTTATAACATTTTTAATTTATATTCGAATATTGTTTTGGTGTGCTGAAATATTTTTTTTATGCTTGAATCTTGTTGTCTGAGTTTCTTTTGCTTAAATTATTTACCCTTAAATCTTGTTGGTCGATTGTGGAATTAATTACCATCTTTATAAGCCTTGAATGATAACAAATAATATAATAACCTTCATTGACGAATTTATTTCTACAATAATTAGATAATTGCATTTAATTAACTAATAGATTTTGATAGAGAGACAGTTATATTTTAAATGTCAAACTTTAGCCCACGCGCCTTGCAGCTTTGCCTTCTATCCGCAAATTTATTTACCTTAACTACAAGCCAAATTCCCTAAACATCTTCCATTAATTAGTCGTTAATTTACAGATTTAAGCCACAACTGGCTGAAATTGGGCTCATATTTGACCTTTCAACCGGCAGGTTTGCATTCACCTTTTTGCCTTGAGGTTCGCGAAGGTGCAAAGGTCATCAAAGTCGTCGTCGAAGTTTTCGTCAGTCACGGCCAAACTTTGCCATAAAGTTAAGTAGCGAACACAAATTTCTGGCTTCTGGCGCTGTCCAAAATGAACAAAGAAACTAATTGACTTGGATTAACGCTTCGCCATTTTCTCATAAATCTTTCAATTGAAGGCCAAATGCGGGGGCTAACAATTTTCTTTCAAGGTTGTCCACGCTCAAAGTTTTTGCTTGGCCCAAAATTGTGAAATTTCAAAATTGCGCATACGCCATGTGTGTGTGTGTGTGTGTGTGTGCACGTTTTTAGCTGAGTTTCTGCTTTAAGTTGCTAACAGAAATCAATAGGCAAACATGCGAACCGAACACGCCCCCTTCGCACTCCGCCCGCCCCTGGCAACTTCCATGCCAGCTCAGTGCTCGTTTCCGTTGTCGTTTTTCGTATACGATTTTCCTGCAAACGCTGGCAAAAATTTATTGTGTGTGAAAATGTGTTGACTTCAACTCAAAAGTTGTCCCCCTCTCCCTCTCTCTCTCTCTCTCACTCACTCTCTGCTGGTGTCTCACGGCTGCCAAGTTGGATTTATATCTATGTCTTTCGCTCATTGTTTGGTCAAGTTATCGTGCGTGGCGCTTTATGTGCTCTTCGCCCGCTTCTGCTTAATATTGCAAAGTGATTTTCGCATTTTCGCACAGGACTTTAGCAGGACTCGAGCAGTCCGCAGATTTATGGCCGCCTTTGATGTATGTTTATCCCTTTTCGCTGACTCTGCATTTGCACAAAACGAAAACCAAAACGCACAAAAAACATAAAAAATAAAAGACAACTGAGGCAAATGCAGCCTCTTCTATCAGCGCTGTGCCCAAATCCTTATTCCCTTGCTTAGTTGCGAGCATAAACAAATGATTGCCTGGGTAGTGGAAATGGGTCTAGGGAGCTTAAGCTTCGAGAAAACCGTTGTCCCGCTATTAAAAATCACTTTGAGCGT
Organism: Drosophila sordidula; assembly: GCA_035047465.1. NCBI lineage: Eukaryota > Metazoa > Arthropoda > Insecta > Diptera > Drosophilidae > Drosophila > Drosophila sordidula. The sequence continues at coordinate 152,510 of JAWNPQ010000210.1, read as the reverse complement.
TCGGCCGTAACTCAGGGAAAAAAAGAGAGCAACAACATGTCAGAAAAAAATATGATAAATTGTAGTTTAATCTGTAGAAAATTATGCAAATGTTAAAAAATAACTGATGAAAAACGACTGCGAGAAAAATACCACGCCGAATTGAGTTACACTCTTCAAACACTAGAAAACAAAAAAAAGGCCTTATCAATTAAAAAATTCGTTAAATTTGATTTAAAATTCTATTGCATTCTATTTATAAACTTAATTATCAGATAACAGTTTTTCTGCGTATAAAAACATTATATAATTATAAATACAATATATGCAATTATGTCAATTATGTAATATATTTAGATTTTTTTAAACTTAACTTTGACTTCATTCGACCCACGCGTCGTAAGAGTATTTCAGCTCATTCGACAAAAAATTTGGTTAATGTTAAAAAACGTCAGGGAGCTGGTGGAAAAGGGTTAACGGCAAAATGGTCTCAGTTCTGGTCTCATTATTTGAACATTTCATTTATCTTCCTCAATTGATGTAAACGTAATGAAAATTGGATTATGTTGTAATCATTAGGACGCGTCGTTGACCGACCCAAAACAGCAAACGAATAACAAAAAACCAAAAAAAAAAAAAAAAAAAAAATATTGAAATGATTTCAGTTACCGAGTATTTTTAAAGTCTGCGCAATTTGCTTGAATTTGCTTAACGGAGTCGCAACATATTTACTTGATTTATGTGCCAGCCGCAGCAAACCAACAATGTGCCAATAAATCACGCCCACTGGAAGGGCGCAAAGGGGAGAAGGGGAGTGGCACCGTTCTGACCAAAAGGTCTTACGACAGCTCAGCCGCGCGCAAATCTAATTGTAAAGTTTTGTAAACTGGGCCAAAAGAAGAGCCCAAAAAGCCCCAAGACACAAGCCACCGTGGCGTCATTATCAATGCGACGGGGCGCACAGCTTTTCCGACCCAGGCACTTTCGCAGCAGCCCATTTGGAACCGCACACTCGGCCTGCCCCAAGCCCAAGCCCAACCCCACGCCCCAACTCCCCTCCACGCTGGGCGCCTTTCACTTTCGTTGGCCCCGCTGGAGGCTGGCTCTGGTTCTGGCTCTGTCGACTTTACGCTAATTTTAAAGCCATCAATTTGATGGCATTTTGAGCGTTTAAAGTGTGTTTTCAACAATGTCTGATATTTGATATAACAATTATATAAATGCCGTATGCTTATGTCAATAGACAAACAGCCAGAGCCGATAACAAGGCCAGCGGCTCAGTCGCGCCCTCTCCCTCTCTCTCACTCTTCCCTCTTTCGCTGTCCCTCTTCGGCAGAAAAAATAGCCACAGGCGCAAAAACATTGGCGCCCACTGCCTGCAAAATGCAACAAATTATTATTACGGATACGTTCTCAAAGAACAACGATGAGAGTCAAGTATTTTCCAAAAATCAGGGCTGCAAACTTGGGCAGTAAGAAAAAAACCCCATGGGTAACATAAAAAATGCCGACCTAAAACTTAAAAATTAAATGATTATATTATATATATAAATAAATACCCTTCATAATATCTAGTTAAAGATATTTTATAATATTTTTATACCTATTAAAAATGTATTAAATATTTGCGAATAATTTTTTTAACTTCAATTAAAAATATTATTGATTTCAAAAAAAATGTGATATAAAGAATCCTAGAATTTATTTAGAAATACTCTAATTTTTGAATAAATAAGTGTTAATACACTCTCTTTTCCTATTCTTTATTTATCATAATTATTAGTTCGGGAATGAGAAATTTGAGTCTTGTTCATCTGTCTGCTCTCATCTAGAGCACTTTTAATTGTTATTTAATATTTGTGTACCCTTAATGTTCCCTAAATGATCTCTATAGACGTATACTCCCGAGCTATGCAGCTATTGAGTGATAAAAGATAATGAATATTGCATATACGGGGTATATTACGGGGTATATATACATATTTATTTGGTTGAAGCCCCGAGGCTCTATAATTTAAACATGTTTTAGATGCAGTTCCCATACGCAGGCGAGCCAAGCAACTACATATTGTAAATCACTTGAGTGGGAATTTGTCCAGCCCTGGGTGTGAAAGTCAAAATTGTGGCGAGGGTGTCCTTAGTGCCATACTAAAAATGCGCAGCACAACAAATCCCCAAATCCCCGCTAGCAAATTTATTTTAATTCACTTTTGGACGTAGCCGTTGCTCGTTTGCCTCCTGTCTTTTTTTTTCTGTTTCTTCTTTTTTTTGGCTTTGACATTGCCAATTTCCTTGGCTATGGCGACTACCGTTAGGCCGCTGTGGCCCACGTCTTGGCGGCTGACACTTGGCGACATTGAAATGAGCACTTAAGGCAAATACGCCAAGGGCCAAAGGCAACGGGCAAAGGCAAACAACAAACAGAACTCACTGTGTTATCAAATGTATTTTTATGCTCTTTTGATTTTTATGGCCCCTGCTAGCAACAATAGAAACAACAACGACAACAACAACTCTCTGGACAGTTGATAAGTGAGCTGGGGGAATAGCTAAATGTGCCCCGCTCGGCGCTTCTATTTGCTGGCGGCGGACAAAACCCATGGACAAGCCAAATAGTGCTCCTACAGCTACTTAAAATTAAACAAATTACAACACAGTTCCATAGCACCCCCCTCCTTTCCCATCCCCGTCCATCTCCTATCGCTGCTTGAAAAATTTGTCGACTGTCGTCGAATGTCCTCAAAGCCGTCAGTCGCATCGTCAAGGATATTCTCTCTGTGCCGTCAAGCGCGTGCACGAATTAAATGTGCCGTGAAATAAATCCAACAAGAATTCCCACACAATGTGTCTAGCAAATGGCCTTCAGCAAATATTCAGCAGTCCGGTATCCAATCCCTATTCGTATACGTATATATCTCCCTTTTGGCCCCTGTCTGTGTCTGTTGTCATTAATGGGAACAAAAAGTCAATTGAAATTGGGGCACAGCAAATGTTACCAATGCAGAGCAAAAAAATTTAAAAAGTCTATTAAGCAGTTCTTTTCGTTATCGAAAAGGAAAGGAAAACAGAAAAAAAATATTCAATTGATTGACATATCCATTACAGCTGGAAATAAAAGTTTGTTTTTTAATTCATAATTCTACAAAAAATAAAACCTCATCATCATTTTCAAATAAAACCTTCTACGTACCCAATCTAATTAATAATAATAATAAATAAAAATAATAATAAGTATTTAAATTGTTAAAAATTCGTTTTCACGCAAGCAAATTATATTTTTTAAAATTTATACTTTGTATATTCTTTAGTTTTTTAAATCACTTTTCATTTGTAGAGCTTTGATAAAACCAATAATATTCCTCAAGGGAATTATTAATATATATTTTATTCATATTTTGTTGTTTTTTTCCTAGCCTATCACACGATCGGAAACATCGACAAATATCCCACGAAATATTTTGTATACTACACAATTTATACAATTTATATTTAATAATTATTTAAAGAAGGTTTGAACATTTATTGAGCTTTAGATAAAAATTCTTAATCGAATATCTCACAGATTTCCAGAATCGATGGCTAAATGAACTTCACACAGTTAATATTAAGTATATAGCCAAAAACAGAAGCTCACTAAATTTGTGGATCTTAAAGCATTTGTCAAATCAACACTTCATTATTATTGAGCGAAAGCCAAACAAAGGGCATTAAATACCATAACTTGAGCCAGGACAATGAGCAAAAATGGGCCGAAATTGGGTGAGTGTGGGGAGGGGCAGGAGGGGCGTGGACATTCTTGACGTTGCCACATGATTTACTTAATACAATTTTGCTTAGCCATTGCTAATTTATGGTGGGGCTGGACACTGGCCAAGAATGGAATGGAATGAAACTCGAACTCGAACTCTCGACCACTTAATGCCGCAGCAATGTAATAAAAATCCAGGCAAAATGGTCAAGGACGCAGGACGAAGGAGAGCCAAATAAATGTGCCGTTAAATATTTAGTTGATTTAATTATGTGGACAGTTAGGGCGAGCGGAGATGCAGGGGAATGGCCATTAAATCAACCCAAACTACACATAAAATTTACGAGCCCCAGAGTTTCAGAAGGAGCTTCAAGGGGGGGCTCCCTCTATATGGAATGTCTTTGGTTATCTGTTGCTAGACTCTTATTTATTACAGCTGCCATATGCCATATGACATAAAAGGAAGCTGGAGTGGGGAAATAGTTGCTGTTGTTGCTGTTGTTGTTCCTGATGATTTTGTCGTGTCCCTTTTGCTGCTGTTTTTTTCTAAATTAATTAAACAAATAAAATAATATGTCAGCAACAGCAGCAAAAGGCAATAAATACTAATTTGCCTGTTTCAACACAAATGTCATCTTTGTGTAAAGATAACCAAGGCGTGGAGCCAAGGAGAAGGACGGATGGCCCAAAATAGCTAGAGATAGGAATATAACATCACATGTGAGTGAGCATTGTGTGTGTGTGTGTGTGTGTGTGTGTGTGTGTGTGGGTGGGCTGGTATTAGACAGCAATGCTTATCGAAACACCCTGTTGCCAGCCCAACCAAACGCCTGTTTTGGTCCTGGCCCAGTCTAGCCTGCGGTTGGGATCCTCCTACACAAGAATATTATGATGGGCTTCGGCTTGGTTATTAGTTGCTGTGGTCAACCAGACATTGTTCTTCATCCTGAAGCGGAAAATGGCAATGGAAATTCAATCGTTAGCCTTTTGTCTTTCAATGCAAATGCTTTTTGGCTATTTACACACAAATATTTACTTGCATTTTATAAGCGTCTTAGGCTTAAGGTCTTGTCAACAGTTGATTGCAAACTCTTGAGAAAAAAAATTAAATTTTGATTTGAGATACAAATTCCTAAATAATAATAAAGTTATCGTGTTTGATAATTCAAATAAAGCTGTTGCCAAAATCCATTTAATGCTGAGTTTGTCAGCCAGTTGGGCATTTAGAAAGGCGATAGAAGACAGGATTGCCCATTAAAAATGTTTATAAAAGGTAAAACGATAGAGGGAGAGAGAGAGAGAGAGATAGAGAAAGAGAGGGAGCATGGACAGCACTCAATAGGACAAAGATATATAAAATTCAATGCGAAGTTACAATGGAAAAAAAAACAATAAAACAGAATTGTTTAAAAATTATCGAATTGCATTCGATTCTTTGGGCTTCTGCAAATAAAAAGATATATATATTTCCGATATCAGATATCATATAAGCGAGATAAAGCCATTTTAAAATTAAGTGATTATTCTAAAATGAAATAAATGTTGAATGGCGATCGACTATTTGGACTTATGCAAGTCGTATGAGGTATATATCTCCGACATCGGACTATATATGAGCAAGATATACCCACTTTAAATTTAGACAAATTCAAACTTATTTTTCGTGGCAGCCCAAAAGTATGCAGTGATAAATATACTAACTTAATATAAGTGAGCAGTTTGTACAACTATATTAAAGTTGAAATGAAATGTGAGCTAAACACTTTAAAAAGAAAATCTTGCGTTACACAGCTACTAGTTTTGAACGGATTTATTAACCTTGTGACCCCATTGGTCATAAGCCACAAGTACTTTTTAAAGCTGTTGTCAAATGCGGTTCAACTTGTTGGTCAGCTAGTTTCTCTCCGAGCTCTCAAGGCTAACATTTTTTCATGCACATTTTGAAAAGTTTGTGCTGCAGAAAACATGTACACACACAACACGCATATTAACACACACTAGCCAAGCACAGGCATCGATATAGCAACACATTAACACACGCAACACACCCACACACAGAACCAGCACGCAACGTGTCTTGTGCCAAGGCCGGCTTTTGGCGATGTGGGGCAAACGTGAAGCGCGTCAAAGCCAAAACGGACGACGCCCACAACAAACGCGACAGGGAGGCGTGTCATGCACAGCTACATGTGTGTGTGTGTGTGTGTTGGGTAAAAGTTATTGTTGGTAATATCAACAGTAAAAGTGTTTATGATATGAAAAATGTTGACAGCAACTGCAGAATAGATACGCTGCGCATCACAGAAAGCGACGGCCAACGGCTCACACACACACTCAAACACTCACACACACACAGACACACATACAGTGGCTTGTATTATTGCGCTCGGTGTGCGCTTTTGTTGTAGTTTTTATCGCTGCTGCTGACTTTGATGAAAAATATGATTATGTCCTTTATGCGAATGCCTTGCAGTAAAAATAATAATAACACACACCACACACACACACACACACATACACACACGCACATATCTACACTCACTTACAGCTGGCTCGTTGGCTCTCGTATCTGGCGCTCTCTTTATTTTTGGCAACGTTTTTCATGACTTTGTTCTTGACTTTATTGGCTGGCTTCTCGTCTTGCCTTGGCTGCAGGCGGAAAAACTTTTTTGTTTTCCGCTGTTGTTGTTGGTGTTGCTGCTGCTGCTGCTGCTGCTGCTGCTCGCAAGCGCAACGACTTCGCCACTGCTGTCATATGTTTGCTTTATTATCGCCATTCGCTCAACCCGTAACAGCGCCAACACTAACCATAACAATAACAGCAATAAGTGCAGCCAAAACCGTTGACCCATAAAGTGACAATGTTGCAAGATACGCCCCCCTCTATCAACTCCGCCCCCCCCCCTGTCCTGCCCTGCCACGCCCACGCCTGCGCAAACAAAGCATCGCAGGCAAGCAACTTGTCAAATGCTTGATTTCACTTGTTAAGTGACAGGTACTCGACTCCCTCCAAGCTCCTTCACTTTTAGCCATAAAACTTTTCTAGTTCCCGGAAAATGCTCAACGTAGATTTTAACCCAGGGATTTTAACGGCGATAAAACTCATATATTTTTGTGCTTTTCCTTATACAAATTAAAATAAAAGAAAAAACTTTGATTGCATTTTTTAATTAAAATATAAAAAATTTATAAGAACTAATACTGGGAAATGTTTTTAGTTTTTTAATAAAATATTATCTTTAGTAATACAATAAAATTTAAGAATTGTAGTCTAAACAACAATATCTCAAAACAAAACTTAAGGTAAATTATGATTTATATTCTGCATTTATTTATTTAAAGTTTCAAAATTTGTAATTTTTGGGTATCCTTTCTTAATTTTCCTTCTGTACTTTGAATATATAGGCAGGTTATAGCCAATATTCTAGTAGCTAGTAAACATTACGCTAAAAATGCTTTCCAAAGCTTCTTTCGCTAATTACACACACATTTGCAGTGTGCCCAGATGCGGTGAGGGAAAGGGTAAAAATTCAGAGCAGTCATTTGGGAAGCCCTTTCCGGCTCCTTTGCAACACGTGCGCTGCACTTACTTCATCTGCTGGCTGTTAGTGTTTCTCGATACTCTTTACAAAGATCATGTGCACTAAGTGGTGTAAGTTGTCCAAATGAGCAAAAGTTGTTGAATAAAACAAATATATATTTTGTAAAATTAAAAAATGCAGACCTATGACAGAAAAAATTGTAATTAATTTCAGCATATAGATATGCTGTCAGCAAAAATATATGCTGTTGACCATATGATTATTTTCCTACATAATCGAATTATTATGAATCTTGGGAAACTACTCTTCATTTCAAACATAAATAATCTCAGTGTTATTATAATACTTTTGTATTTCACAGTCAGATAATAAATTACCTACGTAAAAAAATAAAAAGAGCATTTAATGAATATTTCATACAAAATGTTTCCTTTGCTTTTCGAATTAATTTTTATAATTTTAATTTTTTTTATCATAACAAGTTTTATTTGATAATTTTGGGGGTTTTAAACAATTCCATTCCATTTGATAAAAGGTGTAAGGAGTAAATAGCAATTCTTTAATGCTTAATTTTTTTAACTTTAAGCAACATCATGATTTTCATTAGTTTGTTTTTTCATAGGGCATCCAAGTTACGCCTGTCGAACATTCTCTTTCCTATACAATCTCTATAATTTAAAATTTTTTTTAAGTGTTTCCCCTTTCGTTTTTTTTTTTTTTTGGTTTTAGAGAGATAATTACAAAAAATGTTCTGCGTGCCGCGCACAGCACGATGGGCCGTGTATAATTATGACCCCTGCTGGGGTTTCTGTCAGGGTCGCCGGGGCACTTCACTGTAGATTTCAACAGTTGAGAGTATTTTGTATTGTTTTCTTTTCTCTTCTGCTCGGTTTTTATGCACTGCGCGTGTGTTTTGTGTTAAATTTGTTGCTTAATTTGAAAAGGCAGCCCACGTAGATAAGACATTAAAAGGAAACAGATACCACCGACAAAAAAAACGTAGAAAAGGCGAGTACGAGAGGGAGAGAGAGAGATAGCGAGTACTTAAGTGCAAAAAAGCGGGTACAAATGGTTTGGGGTTGTTAACGGGTTATCGGGGGTCGGGGCTTGCTTGGCCGGGGAGGGGGAGGGGGCAAGAAAGAAGCGCTGACTGCGTGCTGTGTCTGAAGACTTTCAGTCAGCACTGTTTATAGAACATTTTCAATTTGCTATGCAAATAAATCTATAAGTGGGGTGGAAGGGGGGGACAGATCAGACACACATGTTGATCTACCCCCTTCCCCCTTCCCCAACCCCTTTCACCTTCGCTCTAAACGTCTACTCTCTCCTTTTGCCGGCACTTTTGACCAACTGCAGTTTTCATTTTACGTTTGGTTTTCTGTCATTTCGTTTTGCGTTGCGCTGCGGTCTAAAACCGTTAGCAGGACACCCCACCCCCACCGCAACCCCCACCCCCACTCCCCACCCACCCTACACCCTGCTGCTGTCCATACCTTTGATGGCTTGCCAAACAGTTGGAATATGATTTTTGCAATTTTCGCATGAACTCAACCAAAAAATTAAACTTGACTACACTGCAAAATTGTAAAGTTTTTAATACGTTTGGGGCACCCAGCCCCCCCATCGGCGAGTGTGTGTTTGGGCGTTGGAGGAGTGCGAAATTGGTCTTTGGGGGCGTGCCAGTTGCCTCTGTCATGCTTGTCAATCTGAGCGCCAGTCGATGAGCAAAAAGTTTGCGATTCTTCCTGCCTTCTCGTTCTCTCCCTTTCTCCCTATTACTGATTCCCTCTGTCTCTTGTTTCCACTCGCGCTTGCAAACATTTCAAATTATTTTAATTAAGGCATTTTAATTAACACACACGCATACACATACGACTTGTTGTTGCCGCTCTTGTTGCTGTTGTTGTCGCGTTTTTGCATAAATTGTTGAGCCTGCTCACGCCTGCCCCTCCCCCTCCGCCCCCTTCCCGAACGTCTGCCAATGTCCTGGTGCATGTTGACACAGAATTTAAATTTATATTTCTTGTTACTTTTTTTTCTACCCTTGCCGAGGGTATTATTAATTTGTCACAAAATTTGTAACGCATGGAGGGAGATATCGTTAGATGTATGTATTCCAGATAAACACGGCTGACTCAGCTAAAATATATGCTATATCTTTGGGGCATTTCCATACGCTAAGCTCTAGAAACTGCATTATTTCCAACTGTTTTCTTCGGATAATTTTATTTATCGTGACTCTCAAAAGTCTCTGCAAAATGGTTTTTTCGTATGAGTTTTATTCTTTTGCGGAAAATACAACGCCTTGGATGGAAAATGTGCGTCTAAGGTTTTATTGACAACAAATTCATTTTCGTTTGATGCTCTTCAAACTCACTTTAAAAGCTATACATGACTATACAGAATCTACCCAACAAGTAAACCACAGCGCAAAATACAAATTTGTATTTGTATAAAATGAAAAATACTTTGCCCGGCCAATATAAACTCAACATAGCTCTGTCTGATATTTTACGTGACTAATCTCTCCCTGATCGCAGATTTAAAGCTGCCCTTAAATATACTTTCTCAAGCCATTTTAGTATGCACTTTCTTAGAAATATACTTTAAGCTACATCTGCTTTTATCCCCACTTTAGAGCATCCAAATTTCATTTGAATTTTAGAATCGGGCTGCCAACTGTTTATGTGTTGTGTCGTTATTGCTGCGCTGCCCCTGCTGGGTGTAAAGGGGAAGAGGGCGGGGCATGGGGGCTTAGGAGCTGCCATTAGTTCAACTTGGCTACGTCTAAGGCTTGGGGCCTGTAATTTATTGACGTGTTTCTATGCAACGATTTTTTTTTTTCATATATACACATGCATAAATATATATACGTGTGTATTTATGTATATATACGTACGCATGCTAGCCTTATATATAAATTTTTAGGCCAACATGCGCGCTTAGCCATAAATTGTTTTGGCCAGAATAAAAATAAAAGAAAAAAGCGTATGAAAAGAGGCCGTTGCGCTAAATTTCATTTCATGCAGCGCTGCGCTCAACAAAATATCCTTGTCGTCCTCTCCTCTGCTCGGGGTCAAGTTGAGTGAGTGCGTAGAAGAAATTTATGGCAGACACCCCCTAGCAAACCCCCCCCCCCCCGTCGCCCCTTGGCTACCGCTGTGACATTTTGTTCTTTTTTCTGCTAACCCCTTCGGCTCGCAACCCTGACAAATTTGTGCGGTCAAGTCGCCGGTTAATTGAGTTCAAATATGCAATTACACATGCGTTTGCCAGTTGTTGTTGTTGTTGCTGGCCGTCATATGCTTATAATAAATCAAATAATAAAACGCTGATGTTTTAATTAAAGTTGCCATAAAGCATAAAAAACAAGAAAAGCTCAAACTAAATGGAAATACCCTGTAAGTGGACATCCACGACATTCTAAAGAGAAATAGGGTTCATATACAAATAAATTCTAAATAAAATTTAAGAGCCAAGCTTATTTCGATTTTAAAAAATATAGTGTAACTTTAAAAATATTATAATATAAATTTTATTTTTTTTTTTCAACAAAAAGTGAACATTTTTTTATAAATATCAATTAAATGATATATATTAATTAATATGACCTTAATATAAAAAAATCTATAATAGCTGTATACAAATTTATAAAAACACTTTTCCGACCGTTACATACACTTCTTAAATGTTATAACACCCCCTTTGCACATTTTTACAGGGCATTAAATGGCAAATGTTTTGTTCATTAATTTAGCTAACAAAAAGTGCGGTCAGTTTTTAATTAAAAAATAAAATAAAATGACATAAAAACAACCACCATTATTTACATATATAGATTTAAATTTTAAATTCCCATTAAATTTTCAACTTGGCGATTTTAAGGGACATTTTTTAGGGCGTGTTACAAATCATCTGAATGCCTAATACAGAAAACCAATATTAACTTTAAAACTTCAGCTAATTGCGTTGACAATGCGACCGACAAAAAGCTCGTTGGTTTTTTGGGTGGGCGTGGCAGCGCCTTCTGCTAATGAACATCGATTTGGCCGCAGTCGGGCAGCTGCCAACTGAGAGCTGCCAACTGCGAGCTGCCAACTGCGAGCTGTGTGTCCCACAATCGAAATCGGAATTTAAATTGACTCATTAAAACGAGCGAAAAGCGGGTCGCACGACAATTAAACAAACGCGTCGGCTACATTTCCGTCTCCGACAACGCTCCCCCTTCCCCCCCCCCCCCCACTCATAGTAGGAAGCCCCGCCGACGTTTGGGTCCGCTAAGATGTCTAGCACCTAATATGGGGTCATTAGTTAATTTGCCAAACGGCTTCTCTTGGTTTCTACCCTGGCGGGAAAAGGTCTTTTTAAATTTGACATGAGGTTTGACATGCTAAAGTTAAGCAGTTTGTTAAGCTTCAGCTCAGCCTTAGACCAAAACTTAATCCTTAAGGCGTGGCAATCGTTTTAACGCAAAAATCTGCTAGGATTAGAAATGTTTATCGATAGCTTCATATTTTGCATTCATATAGCTACCAAATAAACATTAAAATATTCTTTTCCAATCCTTTAAAATTATTTAAGAGGTTTAGACTTAAGAAAAAGCGCACTTCCTTATTCAAAAAATCTGCATAAAACCGCAACAGTATGCTAGACTTTAAGAACTTATGCTTTTTTCCAGCTGAATCTCTAAAGTTGTTTGTATTTTGAATTTTAAAACTTAAATTATAATTATACCTTACAGTTAAAATCAAGACCTTATATTCAGGGTCTTGATTTTCCCAATTTTGTAAGCGGAAATTCTTAGTAGAAAAAGTTAGCTAAGGCTTATTTATTATATTAATTTTAATTAATTAAAATTTTACATTGAAATAAAAACATTAGTGTGTAATTTTAATATGTAGTTTCCTCTTTTGTACAGTTAACTCCTGTTTATCCCTGAGATAAATATTACTCGGATATCTCAAGAAAATAAACATACCTCGAGGATCTGTCAAATAAAAACTTTATAGACCTTATTTTTCCCATTCGGCAGATTCGACTCAACTAGAGCATGGCTACTTCGGCTAATCGAAGATCTCTTGGGTCCTCTGGTTGCTGCTGCTGTTTTTTATGAGCTTTCGCCACTGTCAAGGACGTTCACGTCCTTGTTCTGGCCCCATGTTCGTCACCAGCCTGTTAATTTATGTGCTCGTACACGAACTTCCCGCGTTTCTTGCTGGCTCTCATTCGGTTTTGGGTGCGTGCCCAGCCGCAATCTGCCCGGGACTATTAGATTTTATTGAGCCGCTGATTTACACAACGCGCTTCAATTCAATTTTGGGACAGACGCCACGCGGGGGCGAGAGGGGGCGTGGCCGACGACGAGGACGAGGACGGCTAATCGCGTCTAACAAAACTTTATGTTCGAAATGGGACTTTAATTTTCACACGGGGCAAAATCAATAAATGGACAAAAAATAAAATAAAATCAAATAGAAATATACCGAATTGGAAAATGTGAACAACAACAAATATATAAATTACCTGCATAATTTCGTTACAATATTCGCCATTGAATTGCTCTGAAAGTTTCCTCTTTTTTAATATTTCTTTTTTGTCTGCAGTTGCCCACTTTTTGGTCTGATACCATCCAACAAATGGGGCGTGCCCTTTGGGTAGAGGCGGTCGCGTTCATTTTATTTACATTTATTGACCGCGTCTGTGGAAACGCGAAACTAGTTGGCTGCTTGGCTGTGTCTGGCCTGTGCATTAGGGTGGTTGAGTGGTTGAGCGGTTGAGCGGTTGCGGGGGGTGGCTGCGATTTGAAACTGTGTAATTTGCAGCACGTGTGAACAGTTTTCTATTAGGCGCCCGCGATGCCAACTGGCGTAAATGTGCAAACGGAAGTCAGCAAAATCGTAACGGAAGTGAATTGAAGTGCCGGGCCAGTTTGGATGGGTAATAGATATATGCATCTAGATAGAGTACGCTCGAGCCCCATAAGAAGAACTCGTTTGATAACTTAATAGGCTCACATGTGAGTGCATATTAAAGCACGCCGAGGCTAATTCTCAGCGAAACTGAAGTGCAAATGCGAAATATGCATGTATATATATATATATATATATATATATGTGGGGATATATTATTATATATATGTAGGGACTTATACGATTAATTTAGTTAAGATTTCACAAACCTTTTTAACATCGTAGAAAGTTCTTGCGTCTTTGTTGTATTAACTTAAATAAAATTCAACAAAATTAATCTAAGTAAATGTTGAAGATAGTCTAAAAACTTATTCGAATATAAATACAAAAACAAAAACTCTTCATATTCTTCTGCCGAAGTATAATTTATAAATATTGTTACGAAAAGTGTGAACACTATATGTTATATTGTTCGATCGAAGTCCATGAATTGTAAATGGGCTTTTGAAATATAATTGCAGCATTTCGGACCTGCGATTAGAGTTTCCACTCTGTAATTATTGAGTAATTGAATATGACAAACAAATTAAAGCACCTGGATAATTATATGGCCAGAACGAGTCCCTTATTACAAATTGATTGGATTCCGCCACGTGTTTGCCTTGGTGTCGATTCGTGGACATGGGATTGAGAATGGACACCCATACCGATAAGCTTGCCATACGTGTGATCCACAAGACAAATTGGACACTCGAGCGTCCAGTTTTTTGGTTGACTGGGGCAGCTGTCAGCGCGGTTTCCAATTATCCGCAACCCAAATGAATCCCAAAACTTGTCTGCAGAGGCATTTTTGCATGGCCAGCCCACAAATCAAAGGCAAGTTTCACTTTTCCTGTCAATTTCGGTTCAGTCCAAAGTTTCATGTGGTCAACCAATGGGTGGTTGGGTGGTTGGGTGGTTGAGTGGTGCGGTGGCTTCGTCGGGCGTCAGCCTGATTGCTGCTGAGTTGCCAGAAATATCTCTCGTATCCTGTATAAATTTGATTTGCTAATGAGCCGACTCGAAGCCATATGAAATTTAAAGTAGTTCGCTTGTTTTTTTTTCTTGTTCCACTTCCACAGCTTTTGCGGCTTATCAAGTGGGTGTTGGCCAACTGTGGTTGCTAGTGTGAACCACCAGAGTTGGGTTCGTATTTGGGCAGCGGTTTTAATTGGTCCAGCTGGAAGTGGGGCACCCAAAATTATATTTGGACGTGATAAATGAATAGGAACGTAAAAAGCTGTTTGTCAAGAGTTTTGGCTTAAAATACGTTTAAACAAAAAGCAATAATAAGCAATCGTAAGGCTTATTATCGATTTTGTACAGCTATCGATTGACTTCAGTGCAACACTGTGGAGGTTTTTGTACATACTTACTTTGTATTTATGGATTAAACTTTTCACTTGCTTATCCAAGAAATCCGCAATTTCCAAAGTTTTTTTTTAATAATTAATAATTTTATTTTTTTTTTATTTGCCATTTTATTAATATTCTTATTTTTCGTCACACTTTCTATGACTTAGTTAATTGATTTATCATTATTTATGCATAGATCTTTATAGCCTAACACATTTTAAACTAATCTCTGTCATTAAATTCTGCTTAAACGCAATGCGCTCTAACAATTTGCATTAAATGTATTTTTTCTATATATACTTTGACTATGCAGGACATTCCCGATTCCGATTACGGGTACTCTCACACACACAATTTGACTGCATTTGCAGTTAGCTGTTTTCTATATCGATAAATATACATAAATATACAATGATAATCGTAAACGAAATACGTTTGCTTTATACACTTATTAGATCTATGCGTTTAGTTTATTATTTACAACTCTACTTGACTTATATCTTTAATCTCTGCTAATTATTAATGTGTGTAACATTTGGTTTTCTTTTCTTTTGGGAACATTTTTGCTACAAATAAAATTTTGCTACTTAGTTTCAGAGTCTTTTTGAAGTTGCCTTAAGTTTATTTATTATTTTCATGTAGTTTTCTTACTCTTAAAAGGATAATTTCAAGAAGTTTCTGTATTTGAAAAGGACTTAACTCTGCTTTTAATTTTGAAAAATATTGAAATATTGTAATATTGGATTAAATTCCGGAGTAGAGTGAAGCAAACAGAGCTTACCAAAAATGATAGTACAGTTAAGTAAATGATATGGGTATGACCATTGCTGCGACCTTTAAAAGTGATCGATAAATTATCGTTAATGATATTTAACTGCGCTGTGTTGTTTCTACAGTTTATTATGGTTATCACCTTCAGTTTTTCCCCATTTGCTGGCAACTTTATTCAGTTTTTATTGTAAAAGTTATCGATAACATATCGTAGAGCGTTTCTCAGCTGATATGTGGTCGCTGTATATTTGTTACCGTTATTTCTCACTTGATATTGCAATGGATATGCGTTGAAATCGATGTGAAAGATATGCAGGTGGTCAACAGAATCGAATTTAGCTATGCACAGCACCTTAACGAGAACAGAACTATATACATATATATATATATGAATATATATATGTTTATATATACATACAACTACATACATATAACACGTTTAGCTGACTATCTAGTCTAGGTCTAGGTGTAGGTTTAGTTCACGAAAACTAGCGCTAGTCGTAGGTCCTCGTTTCGACTCTACTTCAACTTAGACGCAGCTCTCGGGGACACGTTGCGTCATGAGGCAATCCTTGATCGCATTTATGTTGATGTTGTCGTCCAGGTCCTGGGACGAGTTGCACGAGGTGGTTGTCGTCGAGGTCACGCCCACGCCCATCACGCTGCCCACGCTGCCCAGCAGCAGGCTGGAGCCGGAGCCCGGCTGATGGTGATGATGGTGCTGATGCTGATGATGATGCAGCTGCTGTTGCTGCTGCTGCTGCTGCTGTTGGTGCTGCTGCTGATGATGATGGCGGTTCAAGGTGGCCGTGTGACCGACTCCTGATCCGCTCGCCGCATGGTGGAGCCTGCCGCTGGCATAGGCATTCAGTATGTAGCCACCGCCGCTGCCCAGTCCGGGCGGCAGGGTGCCCACGCCGCTGCTGTGCGCCGGCTGCAGATGCGCGGCCAGCGTCGCCGTCGACGACAGCGACGTGGGCGAGCCAATGATGCCCATGCCCAGCGTCAGCGGCTTGCCGGCGCCGACGCTGCCGCCCAGGCTGCCCATGATGCTGCTGCTGGGCGAGATGACGGTGCTGCTGCAGCCGCCGCCGGCCGCTGCCACCGCGGCCAGCAGCTGGGCGCGCTGCGCATTGATCTGGTTGTAGGTGACCGGCGGATTCGCCGGGTCGCCGGACAGCGTCGTCGTTGTCGTCATGGTCGGTGCCTGCAAACAGATGCCGCAGCAAAAGTTCCAAACGCATTAGAGCCACTCGCCTGGAAATTGTTCGAGTGTGACCCCCCCCCCCCCTTTACCACCCTCAAAAGTCGGTGAAATTTCGGAAAATATTATTTGGCTGTTAAGCGAGTTTTTGGAACGGAAATTAGCAATTTACGCATGCACCCAGGTCAACTTATCTTTTCTCTATTTTAACGAAGTTGAAATACCCTTAAGCGCGTTTAATAAAAACATAAAGAATACAAAATTATGTAGGTGTATATAAAGGAAATTTTCTTTGTGGAAATCATAAAATTTATAATAAAATAAAGAAATAATAATTTACTAAACTCGAGGGAATTCTCAATTCAAAATTAAATTAATTGATTAAAATAATTGATCAAATTAAAATTGAGTGTTTACTGTATATGAATTATTTTTTTTAATTTTTACAAACATTTTACACTTTGTATTTTCACCGTTTTTTTGCACTGTTTACTTCCAATTGAAATCAAAATGGTTTCATAATTTTTCGAATTCAAAACCTTTTTGTAGACAATATCTAGTCGTGCACATACATAAAATAAAAAAATATATATATTTTAAAAAATTAAACTACTAATAACATATATAAAGTAATAAAATGAAAAGATTTTTGTTAATACTGAACCTAAGCTTACTATATTTTAAAGTTTATTTTTTCTATAGGTTTCATGGAGTTTTTAAAATTGTTTAAAGGTGATAACCAATAAAATAATATATAACCTAAACGTTCGATTTGTAAAATCAATGCAAGTAAATCTAATCTAAATCTAACATATAATTAGATGTTCTTACTTTCAAGCAGTAACTCCACAAAATAATTTCTAAAAAACAAAATTTGTTTTTAATGCATAATCTATTTGGATTTATTTCAATAAAAATGGAGTGTTTAAATTATTTTTTATTTTATAGATTTTGTAGAGTTCAAGCTTGTGGCCAATACTGAACAGCCTGGAAAATGTGAGCGCATAAAAAGCGAACGGTTGATTATTGAAAAATATTTATTTTCTGCCAGTTGAAATGGAAATTCTAATTGAAAATCGGTCTCTTGTTGCGAATTGCTGAATTGCGCTGCGAATTGCTGTTGTTGCCCCATTGAGCTGCAGATTTCGGCGATGCGGCGATTCGCCTGTTTGTGTTATGTTTGCCAATATTTAAAATTATTTAATTAACGAACTGAGTTACGCCCCAACATTGGCCAGCGGCGACGGCACCGGCCACGTTGCACGCACCAAGCCCACTCACTGCCCGATGGTAATTTAAATGTAATTGAAATCAGCGCAGCAAATCCCATTTACTGAACACACTGAAAATCCGCCCCACGATTACCCCCTTCTGTCTGGCGCTTATCTCCGCAATGCCGAAAACCGCAGCATATACAATTTTTTTTTTTTTTTGCATTTCTACTTTTCTTTTTATGAGTGTTTTTTTTTTTTGTTTTGTTTAATGGGGTTTATGTTCTGGGCGTGGCAGTGGTTAGTTTTCGGCAGATTAGTGGAATCCATGTACTACATACATATTGGCATATTTGGTATATGTGTCGAATATAGTCAATTGGTCTGTCCCTGGCATATGGTCACGAGCCGGGCTCTAATCGCACTCGGAACAGCTTATGCTAATGCCGGGCATCTCGGCTGTTCGCCAAATCCATAAATGAACTCTAATTGCAAATTTAATGAAATGAAAACAAATGTTCGGACGAAATGGTCACACAAATGCGCCTATCCGCCATTTATAATTTAAACAAAACGAAGCAAAAAATTCAAATCGAAAATTCTATAGAAATTATGAATTGTACAAACATTGGCTTAAAATTATTCATTTATTAAAATTATAATTGTGCATAAATGTTTTAATTGTTTCCCTTTTCAAAGGCTTTGATTTGCGGTCCAGTGTTTAATGGGCGTAATATACATTTTTAAATATGAAACAAACTGAAAAGGCTCCCTGCTGATATATGCTATAAAAGCAATAACTAACAGATTATATTTTGTATGCAGAGTTTCCTTTATCAATGCATGCAACATTTCGAAATTATGTGAACATCAAATAAAAATATCGGACGTTCATTGGACCTCTAGCCTAAATTTATCAATATGATATATATAAATATCCCTCTTAAAAGTAAAAAAAATAACAATTAATTTATGTTTCTTACGATAACATTTTTAAATTGTTTGTCATTTAGCAATAATGAGATAAATGATGATTGTAAAACATAAACTTTGAATTTTCTGCTATTTAAAAAAAATCAATATTTCAAAAGCTTGCTGTTCATTGAGAAATTTTCATATTTCTCATTTATTTCCTTTTTGAATATGCATTTCCTTTTGCAGCGATCTCAAAAAGCCATGCCCAATTTAGCATATGAACGTTTTTCCGGGAAATTCTATTGTTTTGTTTTTCTTGTTGCCTTCAATGGGAAGCTTACAGCGCACACATGTTGCACATTCAATCACATTGAATTGATTTACGGCCACAGAATCCGAAACCAAACCCAACCCCCCACCGCTCATCATTCCCCTCCCCTTCCAGCGTCGCCAACCCGCAGCTAGTTAAGCACGACAGCCAAAGAATGTTGAGCAATATAAATACTGAAAATATTGATTGATTATGGGTAGCTCGACATGATGTATTGTGTTTGCGAAGGGTAGAAAGAAAGAAGGCAACTTGCAATTACCTTGTCGCTGGCTGCTTGCAATACAAAAATACTTGGCGCATTATCCCCAGATTTGGCCAATGGCTTTTATTTATAACTCCTGAGCGGGGCGAGCAATCGTGCCACACAAGACGTGCGCTCTGACAGTTTAAAAGCTTTTTTTAATAAACACCCTTTGGTATGCTTTGGGGTTTCCAGCTTGCGGCTTGGCTATATATATATATATATGTATATTTTCCTTTTTTTGGGTTTTCTGGTTTGCGTTTGGAATTGGAATTTGAAGCTCGTGTTGTGGTGGTTGCCCACACTTTTGTTTAGCAATTTGCCAATTTGAGTATTGGATTGGTTTCGGTGTGAAAAGCAGAAAGATAAAAGAACGCAGCCCAAAACAAAAAACTGACAACGTGGCTAATAATAACCAGAACTGACACGGGCCTTGAAACCGTTGCCCCAGCGTGGAAAAAAGCCAACCACCCAATTGAAAGGCAATGCAAATGTTTTCCACGGGGCGACCATTTCATTGACACCTTATCTGTTCTGCTCGATTGGCCTTTTTTAATTATAGCCCACAAATTGTGACAGCATTGGCACTTTGATTATTTGCACATTCCTTTTTTATTATAGTTATTTTTGCGCGCTGTGAATCGAAAGTTGATTTTAATTTGCGCAACATTGAAATTACTGAAACCCCTATTTGGCAAACAAAAAAATTACAAACTAATAAATATATACATAAGGTAATATAAAATAATTGCCAATATTTAAATTAAATAAAAAGTATGGCGCCTGAATTTATTTAATGTGTATTCCATATAGATAAAATAACCATTTTTACAGTGAATTAGAAGATGCAGACACTTAAATAAAATGAATGTAGTTAAGTGTTTTAAATGCCCCTAGATTGCCATAAACTCTCATTAAATGCAGCACTTGAATAGAATCAACCCCTAATTGCACTAATTAAACCAGGTTGGAATCGAAGTTCAATCAGACCCCAGGGAAAAGAAATGTTTATATAAATATTGCTCATACGTACGTGTAATTTAAATGCTTTGGGGTACTTACATTGCCATTGGGCGACCATTTCGAAATGCTGCCAACGAGTCCAACGGTCGACGGCGCTGTTGTTGCTGCTGCTGCTGCTGCTGCTGCTCCTGCTGCTGATGCGGCAGCAAACTGATGCGCATCGCGGTCAGCTGGGGGCGCTGCTGCGGCGACCGCTGTCGATGTGCTGCTGCCGGTCGCCGTGCCGGCCGTGGTGCTGCCCACATTGGAGGCATTGCTGCCACTGCTGCCGGCGCTGCTGCCGCCAACTGTGCGATTGAAATTTATTGATGATGGTGCCACGTTTGGTCGAGTCCGAGTCCGAGTCCGAGTGCGAGTTCGGTGTCCCGTGTCCATGTGAGGATGCGGTTGCGTTTTAGATTGGCGTATCCCATCGTTAAAAATATTTACGATTAAAAGAAAATTGCATCCGTTGATTGGATTGGATTGGTTTAGTTGGGTTTGGTTCGATCCAATGCGGATTGGTTTGCCGGGTGTTTCGATTGCCGGTCGTATTGTCGTGTTGATGAGATTGATTACGATTACGCGATGTCAGGCCGAGGCCGAGCAGAGCAGAGGGCACCGATAGAGAGACACATGAAAGTAAATGTCAGAGAAGTGACCATAAAATTTGATTAAAGTTTAATGATCAAAGTGCACGTCGGCGCACTATAAATCCAGTGTGACCCTGACAAACTAAACACTTGATGCCAAACCGAAGACTAAATACACTAAAGATCAAAATTAAAATCAAAATAAAAGCAAAGGATATACGAAGAATGTACAATAATTACGATACTTAAACTTGCCACACATTTGATCAAAGTCTATAAAATTTACAATAATTACGAGCGTATTCAATAATTTTCCCTATATTTTATCAAAGCCTATTAAAAAAGGGAATTTTAAGAATATTTAAGCCATATATCAAACTAATTTTCATGCTAACATTTCTTAGGTCGTTCGCATATTCCGATACATTTATAGAATACCTCACACCTTACAATTTTATTCAGCTTCCATAATCTATTTTGCGGAATATACAATTTTTTGGGATATATCTAGTCTATTTCAGTATAACATTGTTATAATCAATCTTTTAATCCATTTCAACCACAGTTTTCTATATACATATTCATATTTAAGCCAATATTTAAGTATGATCCCATTTTAAATATTATTTTTAATTAATATATTTTAAATATTTGAAGTTTTCTTTGCGTTAACAACGCCAACTGTTGAAAAAATGGACATACCCAATAAGGAAAAGAGTAATTGAAGTTAACGACAGGCAACTGTTTATGAGCTTACCATATTGTGAGGGTATTACATCCGGATCACGTTCGTCTTCAACCAAATCCTCCGATGATTTCGTTTTTATGTCCGTGTGCTGCCAGCGCGGTTTCTCCAGGTTGCCGCTCTGTAAAATGTCGCCCAATGTTATTAATTGCATGCGAGTCTGCTCATCCAGAGGTGGATGGGAGGGAGGGGAATTGACGTGCTCACCTTGAAGACATCGCCCGCCTGGGCGACCACGCCCGCGGCTGTCGCCTTGTTGCCATGCTGGCGATTGCGTCGCAAATTGTGCACGAATGTTACCACGAATATTCGAATCGCGATGGCCACCCCGATGATTACGATGGTCAGAACGCTGCCAACAATCACCGGCGACAGGGTTAGCGTCACATCGTCGTCTGTTATCGTTATCATCGGTTGTCATCGGTTATTGTCGTAATTACAGGTTGACAATCGCCAGTCATAAATCATCGTCGGTTTTAGATAGATTGCCAGCGCAAATATTCCATGGATATACACATATCAAATAAAGATAGACATTTATCAGGGTTGTCGCATCGCATGTAGGCGTTTCCATTCAGTTTGTGTTTTTGTCGGTTTTATTTTTAGGCGAGTTGTGTTTGCAAGAAGAAAATGAATAAAGTAGGTGTGAGTTTTCCTTACATCACAAACAAGTGCACAGTGGGACGCTCTATATTGAAAATTAAACAAAAAATAACAAAAAAATAACAGAAAACATACAAAATATTATAAAATAATACAAATAATATAGAAATATAGATTAAAAAAATATAGAGAAAAACTAAATAATAAGAAAACCCCTTTATAGAAATTATTTTAAAAATAAAATAAGATAATTGATTACTTTTTTAGAAATTCTGAAATTGTTTAACAAATAAAGTATTTATAAAGAATTAATAAAAAAAAATTTACACTTCAACATATAAAGCATATTTCTGACAATTTTTTGTACATTCTTTTTTATCAAAGATTTTTCAAGTTAGTTTTTCGGTTAAGAAAAACTTGATAATACCAGCAACTACATAATTGATTATTGTTTTGAAGTTTCATTAAACAATTAATTTTCGCACATTTTTTGCGTTCTGTGGAACCACTGTGCTTGGCCGTATTTGCCACTGCAGTGAAGCTGGTATGTCAAAAAGTAATTTTACACATATATTAAGCCATCAAAAGACGGCCCATGAGGCAGGCATGTTGATTATGTAAGTACTGCAGATGACTCTGGTACCTGTCAAGTGTCGCCACCATGTGTGGAAGACACACTGCCCTGATCGGGCTGCCAAGCCGGCTAAGAAGCCCTGGTCTGGGCTTAAAACATGAAATCACTGAAAAGCAGCCAACTTCAGGCGGCAGCTTCATGTGTCAAATGCAAGCAGCAGCAGCCTCACAATTCCCATCCATCAATCAAGGCTAGCACATAAGGCCATGTGTGTGTGTGTGTGTGTGTTGTTGTTGTGTTATGGTGTGTGCCACTCACCTGTCTTGTAAGCTGTTGAGCCAATTATGAAATCGGGCAACAGATATGCCGCACTGCGCCCCTTTTGATTGTAGGAATAAATGCGCAGCCTCAGCGAATTGTTCTCCTGCATCATCATCGAGGTGAGCGTGTCCAGATTCTCCATCGAGAAGAGCGCCTCCTCGGCATTGCTCAGATTGAATCTGAAAGGAAATCGAGCACCCCGCCGGATATTATTATTTTTATTGTTATGTATTATTAAATCAGCATGGCAAATCAACAGCTCTGAGCCTTTAATCATGTGCAATCAAATGTCAGCCTGGCACAAAACCCCTCGAATAGCAAATATTTCCCTTTGCCAGCTTACGCTTTTTTACATTCCGGCCTTGGACTTTGACTAGGGACGAAGCCAGGCCCAGCCCCAGTCCCACAACAGTAGCCCAAACCTAACCCAAGCACTGCTCCAATCATGACCTCAATTTAAATTTGATGCCTTTTGCCTTGTTGCGGCTTTCACTTGTCTCCTGTCTCGTTCGCTTTCTGTTCTTTGCCAAACTCTGAAATATTAGGGTTCAATGTCTATATACATTTTGCATCAGTTCTTTTTTTGGCTATCCTTTCTGATGCTCTAGCTGTGTGTGCACTCGAACTTTTTGAGGCAATCGGTAACGACCTAAAACGGAAGCGAGGTCTGTAACCATAAAGCATGTAAATATTTGATCAGCAACCGCACAGAATCAGTAATGTGAACACTCTCAAATTAGATCATCTAGAAATTAGAATGGTCTGGATATAAATGGAATTTATAGAATTTTCGAAACCCCTTTGAAATTGGTCTATAAAAAGAATTTATTATTATTATAAAATGTTTTCTATATTATATTTAATGGACTTTCAAAGTTGGAAAATTTCGCACTCTTGAAATTGGCAAATATATAGAATTAAAAATAATAGCTGGGACAACGTAGAAACTCTACTATCCATTCTTCTTCTTTCATTGAAGCTAAATGCAGTTTGAAATACTTTTCCTCCTATCTTCTTTCATATTTCTTTCTCTGTCATATCATACACACATCATATATCTCTATCATTTTCTCGTTCTTCTCTCTCGCACTCGTTCTCTCTTTTGCGTTTACATTAATGCACATCTATCACTGTGAATCTCTCTGTCTTTTTCTTTATGTATATTATATTTTTCTCCCTCCCACTTTATTTTCCGATATATACTTTTCACTACTTGCGCTCTCTTCCTCTTTTCCAAAACTCCTTTATTTTTAATCTACCGTCTCTTTTTAATTTTTCTTCCACTCTCTCTTGCTATATATATCCATTCCTCTATATATATCTCGCTATCTATATATTTATTTACCTGTCTCTCACTCTCTCTCAATTTATAATGCTTTCTCTAATCTCTACCATTTTAAAGGGTATTTAACCGTCGTCATCTCCGGAGCTAACTCTTCTCTTCTATTCCCCATATGCCATTTGCTTTTACAAATATTTTTACATTGATGACGACGTTTGTTGCGTTTTGGCGCAATCTTTTTGAATGAGGGTCCTTTGATATATTTTTTCTTTATTTTTCGTTTTCTTGTTGGAGCTGCTTCCAAGTTTCCCCCTGGGCCATCGTCGGAGCCTCTGTCATTGTTTTAATAAGCAATATTTATTAAATGTTTCTGGTTTTGTTTTGTCTTGTGCCGCTTCCACAGCAACCGAGAGAAAATTTATACAGGGTTACCGCATAATGTAATGTGTGCATATGAATACGATTCGATTTCGGGTTTTGGGGCCGTAATAAAATGCGCATTTTTTTTAAACACCCATTTGACATGCATATAAATTGTTGATTGGCGCTCGCAACATTATTAAAGCGGACGGTAAGTGGGGCAACTTAGCCGGAAGCATCCTCTTTTACGCCTAATTACACGCCCCCCAAGGTGTGTGCACACACATTTATGCCAAATACTTGAATCACACACACACACAGCAGGACAAGTTTGCCCATCCTTCTTCCCGTGTCCCGTCTCCTGACCTTTCAATACACAAATGCCGGGCTGAAACTGATATTGAATAATATTCTGCTGGTATTGCTTTAAGGAAGCTGTCACATCCAGATGGAGGCTGTCTTGTGCTGTGTGTGTGTGAGGTGTTGGAGCATGTGTGTGTATAAATATGAATACATCTTGTATTTGAAAATCCCATAGCAAACGAGCCGAATGCGTTGGGGACTAAAGCAGCTGTGAGAGATAAATCCATCAGTGAAGTCATGGTCAAAGAAGTGGCTAAATAACTACTGAAGTATGCTTAAGATACAAAGGCATCTGTAAGGAACAAATGTATCTGCAAGGAATTTGCATTAAAAACAATTTTTAAAGTAGGCAGTAGAACTTGTCGAAAGTTTCTTTAAAAAGGAATTCCTTTAAAATATCGAACAATAAATAAATTCTATATATAAATACATATTAAATTAATTTCCACATTTAATAATCCACTTGCGAGCCACTTTGATTAACCTGAGGTAATATTTAATCTCATATTCGCGCTATTTTTTGACATATGCTGAAAACCTGAGCCTTTGGGGCCTAAGCCAAGTTCGCCAACGTAATCCGCTTATAAGAAGGCCAGAGGGCTGGCTGCGTGTGTGTGTGTAGCTGTCGGGCTATACGTGAAGCTGATTAATATGCTTACCTGGTAAGGCCGGTGCGTGTTGAAAACATTTCGAGTACAAATATTTGAGGCAGGCCGCCATCGTAGCCGGGTATGCATTGTATGTCAACACTGAGCTCCGTCCGATTGAAGATGCTGCAATTGCTGACGCCATTTGGCAGAGCTGCGTGTGTGTGTGTGTGTGAGTTCCACCAGTTGGTTATCGGGTTCGGCATCGGATTTATGTTGTCCAATGTTTGCAGGTCGTGCAGGAAATTAACAAGAGAAAAAGTGAAAAAAAAACACAGTTTTGAACAGTTTTCCTCTTTTTTTTGGCAATGGGAACAAACAGTGTTTCCGATTTTTTCGGGCCACGTGAAAGCCTCTCAGTGTTTGCCTGTGGTCTTAACTTGTTGAGGTCAAAGAGTAATTACTCAGAACCAGTTGCCACGTTTATACGTTCAATCTATTAGTCTGAATCAAAAGCTATAGTTCTATTAGATACATAAGAGGAAAAATAATCTGTGTAGTACACAAATATCTAAGTAGAAAAGTATCTTTAGCTTACAAAAATAAGTTAGAGAATTGTTCATATTTGTTTTTTATTATCCCATTAAAGTTGACACTATTATGCACCTATTTTACTTTCGAATGAAACTTAAAGAAACTTTCTTGTGATTACAAAAAAGCCACATGAATTTAAAAGATAAAACATTCCCCGGATATTTCTGCAATCTAGGCCTCTTTTAGCACTGTTTTCAGATACTGGTATAAATATATAAAACAGATATTACATTTGTAACATCCATATATAAAACGAAACCTTTCTTTAACCGTAATATTGGATTAATTTCGCTTAATTGGGAAATAAAAGGTTTGAATTTTCATTAAAACAAAAAATTACAGTTATCTCTGCAACTTTCGTATAAACGTGGCAACATTTACAGTGAATACTAGTGTGCGCTTACCCGCTAAAACCACTTGAAAGAGGCAGGGCTGTTGCTGAGTGCCCACCTCGTTGGCAGCCCAGCAGGACAGTGTGCCATAATCCTGCAAATACGTTACAAACACAATATGTAAATATATAAGTATATATAGCCCTGCGTAGGGTGGCTGCCGTGTGCGACGCTTAATTGGTCGGTGTAGTTATTTACCTGATCTGTGACCGGAGTGTACTTTAAAATGCTGCGGCTTCCATTCACGCTGAATCGTTCGCTGCCCACGTCCAGAGTTTCGCCCGAGTTGTTAAATTTCCAGCGAAATGTTCTGCACATTTTTTGTTGTTATATTTTTTTTGATATCGTCGTTGTTGTTGTTGTTGTTGTTTGTGTTACGTTGACATTTTGACAGTTGCGTTGTCAGTGGGAAGCGCGTGCAGAAGGCAGAAACATCAGTCCAGTCGAAAGGGACAAGAACAGGGACGGCAAGTGAGACATGTTTGGAAAGTTTTACATTTTTAAAATAGCTCGTTAAAATATTAAAGGTTAAGCACACCCACAAACAAACAAACAAACAAACACACACACACACACACCCACACACACAAATTGCGACAGTCACACAGTCGAGTGGCGAAGCTAAAGAGTCGACTCCTCGCGCATGGTAAGCCTTTTAAAAGGTTAATTATCTCTGGCATATTCGGTTGGACGCTTTCGGTTTTCCCACTGCCTCCCATAAATTAATAATAGCTATATGAACATACATATGCGCAAAATAAATTAAAATGTATGTGACAGAATAAATATTTATTAAATGACGGAAATCAATAATTGCCTGCGCGATCGCTCAAAACTGAAGTGCTTTAAATTGAGCAAAGAGTGGCATTGAAAAGTGCGTTATGTTAAAGAATTTGTAACTAGTCGGGCAGAAAGTTTACGGCGAAACCCGAAATTATAAGTATTCTATAAACATTTACGATTTACTACCAATAAATATTTCAAAAATATATAATATAATAAAGACATCACAATATATAGGATAGCCTCCTATAGAACCTAGTTTTTATGCTTTTTTTGATTTTGATTATTTCATTTAAATTTTTTTTTAAGAAATTTCACTTCAATTTCAATACTCACAGATGATTTGCATTTTTCACAAAGTGATACTTTAATTTAAAGAAAAATACAAAAAAATACCAAAAAGAAAAAAGTGGGAGAAAAAATTACTGGCATCGCTGTCAAGCA
This sequence comes from Drosophila sordidula, assembly GCA_035047465.1. Lineage (NCBI taxonomy): Eukaryota > Metazoa > Arthropoda > Insecta > Diptera > Drosophilidae > Drosophila > Drosophila sordidula. Next base: position 124,621 of record JAWNPQ010000210.1, on the reverse strand, counting down.
GTTAAATGCTGATAAATTAACTTGTAACCGCCCCCTCTCGGCCCGGCCGGCAGCGCGTAACCGCCCGAAAGTATGCAGCAGCTTTTTAATGTTCACGCTGAGCGAGGCGCCTCGCCCAGCGTCCCCCCTGCGTCGCTACCACAACAATTACACGAGGCAGCTGCGCTGCCAGCGGCAACAACGCGCATATTTTGCGCCAGCTAATGATTAATTATTTTAGCATAAAGCGTCAACTCAAGACGCAGCCACAGACAACAACAACAACAACACTAACAGGAAAAAAACACAAAAAGTGAGACGAAACGAAAAATTGAAATTAAATACAAGACAAGGCAGCTGGACGGACGCAAAGAGAAGAAGATAGCCGGAGAAACGAACAGACAGCCGGCGGGAGATGAGGACGCAGGCAAAAAGTCGCTCGACAGGCCGCAGGACGAAGACGCCGGGCTCATTAAAAAAACATTAAAGTGGGGCAAATGTGGCAATGTGAATTAACAAAGTCCAGCAGTGTACGGCACCCCTATAACAGCTGCCCCCCCCCCCCCCAATCAGAGGAGCAGCTGCACATTTAAAATGAATTAAAGTGCCTAAATTAAAGGCGTGGCCAGGGCGGCGCTTTGAAGTGCCGGGCCAAATCAAAATATTGTTAAATTTCGCACATTTCCTCACATATAAACAGCATTTTCCGTTTCACGCACCCACACACACACACAATTACAGTCATTTGTCAATTTAGCAAACTTCCATTCAACAGGAAACCGGAAGCAATTGCCTACACCAAAAAAAAAAAAAAAAAATGAAAGAAAACAGCAAAAGGAAAGCATTTCCACATGTCAAGCGGAGGGGCAGGGGAAGGATCCCTTTTTCCCGACCTTTGTGTTAACACTCACCGTGGCGGCGGATCCGCTTGAATCTCGCATACAACCTCAACCGTCTCATCCTTGGAGGCACCAATTAGTATTACGCGATCCGTGTGCTTGCAAACAGGCGTATCTGATATGAAGAAAGATAAAGAGAAAACACAATTTATTAATGAGGAATATGCGTCCCCTTAGAGTTCAGTAATAACAAATTGCGCAAGTGTATTTAAAATGTACCCATTTAATTGATTACACTTTAAACTAGTTTATTATTAAAAAGAAAATCCATTAAATATTAATTTCCCGTACAATGTCATGTACGTCAACTTTGTATTGAAAAAATCGATAAAAAAAATTATATGATATTTATTTTCCATCAAAACGAAGTAGATATTCATAATAAAATTAGCTTGAATTTTTAAATAGTAGTTAAAGATAATTCTTTAAAACTAAAACTAAAGAAATTAAAAGAAATACAAAATTAAATAAAAATACCAATCAGTGAATATTAAACATAATTTTTAACTAGTTAAAAAATAGCAAATACAGTGGTAAATAAAACTGTTAAATGTTTTCTGCATAAAAAGTGATTTAAATTTGTAAAATAAGAGTTTAAAAACGAATTAGTGCGTTTATCTTTATCAGAAAACGATTTAAAACCATTTATATTCCGGATATCATTAAGATTTGATTAAATTATATTATATCCAAAATGATATATATTTCATATTTTTTTCTTTTACTTAAACTAGAAATTCCCTTACATTATTTACTAAACAAAACTCTTATAAAAATTACTTAATTATACAATATATAGCATATACCTTAATTCTTAAATCAATAAACTATAAAGAAATGCTATAACGCCCTGAAATATTTCTATCTACGCCGCAACCACCCCAGGGGTGGCATAAAAATGAACGTAAATGTTGTGCAAAAAGGGAAAATAAAGAAAACACTGAAAAATGAGGCAACGCATTTGCCTGTCGTAAGTTGCTGGGGCGTTGCGCTCGGGGGAAACGCACAAAAGTGATTTAGACAGCAGGGCGGCCCACTCATCTGTTAGCGTAGGTGCGCCAGCAATAGTGGGTGGGGGGGTGGGTGAGAGTGGGTGGGGAGGGGGCGGGGGCGGCTAAGGCAGTCAGTCAGTGTCAAAGGCATTGGCAATGCCAGTGGCAGGTAACGCGGAAAGCCGTCGAGTGGCAACGCAACGTCCTTGTTTACTTGAAATTAATTAATGTGGCAACATGATTTAGTACTCGCAGGTAAATAAGGCGTTCATAAATGTTAAAGGATTATTAGCTGACAGCACACGTGGCGTATGCGTAATTTTACGTTGTCGTCAACAACCGCCTCTCTCCCCCCCCCCCCCTCCCCCTCCCTTCGCCAACGGCGAAGGCAAGCGAAAGCAAACCAAACCAAACGCATTAGCAGTCAGTTGAATTTTTGATGAATTGTTTGTCTTAAAAATTTACAAAAGGGCGTAATTAATTAGCCAAAAAACAGCCCCCCTTTTGTTGGTTTTGCTGTTGTTGTTGTTGCTTATTCAAATTGTGAGTTCACGAGGGCTGTTTGATCAGTCGTCAGCTAATTAGGCAGCACTTGAGACAGGCAGTTGAATAGCACTTGTTGCTTTCCGCTGTACAAACAGAAAAGTTCAATGACATCAAACAGAAGGTTGTTAGCAAGGTTACGAGATTAGGTTGAGAGCCTCGACGCTGGTCTTATTAACAGAATATTATATATGAGATTATTAAAAGGTAACAAAAGTCGACAGATTGTTAAAAATTTCACGTTTCCTAGGCCAGAAGTAAAGCTGGTTAGGCTACTGGTAAACCAATATCTGTTCTGAATGGAATTTATAACATTATTCACTTTTTTTCAGCCTTTGAATTAAATTTTAATGAGACTGTATATATTTGTAAGGATCTTTAAACATTGTAGGCATTATAATCCTGTATAATCCTGTAATGGCAACTGTTAGGCAAATTTACTTCCTGAGTTGTTTTTATCTCTTTATTATTATTTACATTATTTACATTATTACAACAACATTTGTTTATTTTCAGCAATCGTTAAATTTATTATATTAAATATAAATAGCAAATAAAATTGCATGAATTAATTTAAATGAGTGAAGCGAAGTAGTTTAGCTTTTTAGCTTAGTATTTAATAATCTGCAACAAAATTTACGGAATCTAATGTTGTATATTTAAAAAATCAAATAGTTGTAAGATCTCATATTAAAAAATGTGAGATAAATTAAATTTTACCAAAACAATGTAATTACGTTTAAATTACATTCCTAGAAAACTGATTCTAGCTCCAACAGTTGTCTCATAATTTAGTAAGCTAAATAAATATTTTAAAAGCTTATATCTTAAAATCTAAATCTAGTGTACTTCAATCAACAAATATTTGTACCTCTAAAAAGTAGATTCTATACTATTTTGTCACAATATTTAAATTTACGCTGAAATTCAAATTTTTAAATTTAGCTCAGGTTCGTATACCACAATATAAGCACATAACACTTGTTTAAATAGCAGCTCAAACAGAAAAAAAAAAGAGAAAAAACACTTCAGCGCATTAACAAAAACCAAAATGTCAGCAGCCGCCGTCTGCAGCGGCGCCGTCGCCGAGCCATTTAATTTATGGCCCGCAGCAATGCGTCTGTCTAGCTGCAAGAGAGTGTGGGGGGTGGCAGGGGGCGTAGCGGGGGCGGGGGGCGACACTTGAGCGTGTTGTTGCAACATGTGTACAGCTCAGAGCCAACAGAGTACCCGCTAAATCCGGCTGCGAAGCTCATTACGAGCACGATCAGCAGTCGGAGCAGGCGGAGGCGCTTGTCAAATTGCTGGAATTAAAGCGCAGCTGCCTCGTGGCAGCAGCTCCTTCCGTGCCAGAAGAAGAAGCAGCGAATAAGCAAAAGAGTTGGCAGCATTTCGCGGCCTGTTAAATTGAAGCATAATTCCGCAGCAGCTGCAGCTGCAACTGCAGCAGCAGCAGCAGCAGCAGCAGCAGCAATGAAATATGACGCAACGCATGTGGCAAGCATATGAAAAGCGACTGGATTTGCCAGATAAGGCGAAATGGATAAGGGGGGGATGTGGGGTTGTGCGGCCAGGGCTACTGCTGGCAAAATGTTGTATTTATGCAAGAAGTGGAATGAAAAATATTTTCACAGCCTTGACTTGCAACTGCGCCACATCGCGACGACTCAACTCGAGCTGAGCTCAAGAGCTCGAGTTGTAAAATGAAAACAGCGAGAAAAAAAAAGGAAAAAAAAATGAAAGAAAATTGCAATACATCAAATGAGGCAAGGGGCAAGGCGGACAGAGCGCCAGCTTGACAACGACAACGTCGCTGTCTGACTTTATGATAAGAAAACATGCTGGGACGGAAAAGGGGGCCAGACAGCCAGATAGATGACGCATTCAAACAAAGTGCCGGCCGAATTACTCGTAATGCCAACTGATGCAGACAAAACCAAACTGGGCACCAGGACAACACGGGATTATGTAGAGTACACAGCGAGTCGCTCGACATGTGTATTGAGTTCGTTCCCCCCCCCCCTCCCCGATTTTTGTATACTCACATTTCACACGCAGCGGCAGCTGATTGCTGACTGTTTCGCCTTCGTCGTTGATGGCGCTGCACGCATAATTTCCCGCATAGTGTTTCGTTATCTTCTGCAGCACCAGACTCTGATTGGAGCGTATGACCCGCGCCGAGGTATTGTGCTCCAAGTGAATGCCCTGCAAAGTGCCGAGCGATAAAGTGCGACCATGAGAAACGTATAAAGCAGGAATATATGTAAAGTTTCTGAAAACCAAAGTTATTATCGTGTGGAGTGGGAAACGGGAACGGGGCGGGGAAATGGGAAAGGGGCCTGTTTGCTGTTTATAGTCAACCCATAAAAACTTTTTGTGGTTTGCTTTACGCTTTTAATTAATGTTAATTCCTTTGTTTGAATTTCGGTTTCGAATCTTGCTTAGGTTCTATGTTCTTCCCTTACAGTCTCCACTCAACCAAAACGTTATGTTTTATTATGGAAACCAACATTTCAGTCAAGAGTTTCTGTCTTTCCTTTGCTTCTGCGGAAATTCTACCTCTATTTCTTCCACTTAGTCTGTCCTAATTCTGTCAGAACTTTGGTTTGTTCCAAAAAACTAAGTAAATAAATAATATAATAGAATATGATTTACAAACTCTTGTAACGAAAGTGTTGAAAAGTTAGAAAAATATATTTTAAATGATAATAACTATTAAAATTTAGAAGAAAAAATAATAGATTTAAATCTTAAACAGTTTTCAATGAACATATTTGAAATACTGCAAATAATTATAATTATATATATTTTAAAAAAATAATACCATATTCTCAAAATTTAAAAAACAGATTTTTAATTGCTGAAAAATTCCAATCACCAAAATTGCAATATGCGTGCTTTCACTACACTTTCCACTCTGTTTCGCTGGTTTTAAGAACAGCCCCTAAGCATTCGCAAATGAATATATATAATTAGAAATACTATAAATAGTACAAGCAAATCTGCATAACATTTGAGTTTCCAGAAACGCCTTGCCGCATTTTGCGGCCCGACACGGTTGCAATTTCAATTTATCAAAATGTGAGAAACAATCGAGTGACTGTTAAACCCACTCAAAGCCCATCCACAAACAAGCAAGCAGCGATATGGGATGCTATTCTGGGACCCGCAGACTCTGGCTGACGTCAGACGGTTGCTCTTTGCTGATTGATTGAGGGGTGGGCGGGGAGGCGGCGACTGCAAGTGAGCGACAGCCAAAGCGTTGCTAAAATCAATGCCGCAAATCCCAAAACTATTTTGCCCGAAACGGCACATTGCGTACTTGGTTGGCTTGCGCCCCTCCACGCCCCCCTGCGCACCTTTCTGACCGCCAGTCTTGGTGTGAAATGAATTGAAATGAGCAACTGCAGCGCAATGCAGCGCAATGCATCCCAAAGCAGCAGCAGGAGCTGGAGCAGCAGCTGCTGTACGCAACTTGCCGATGTTATTGACACTTAAACAGAAACGAATGGAAGGCAACCAAGCAGACAGCCGGGACAGAGTCGGGCACAGGCTCTGGATCGGGAAGGACCTGGAGCACAGTTCCTGCTGCCCTTTGTGTGTGCCATTGTTGTTGGAGGTTTTTGGCTTTGGTGTTTTGGGGTTTAGTTTGTGGGGAGTGGGAGTGGGAGTGGAAGTGGGAGCCTCACTTCCAGCTGACTTGACGCGACCTACATTATGCAACCACAACAGTTTCCGCCATTGAGGATTCGATTGTACGTGACACTCGAAGTAAACATCGTCGCCTTCCTTGATATCATCCGGTGTTAGCGTGGAGCCCAAACGCAGCGTTACCAACGGAGGATCTGCAAAGATTGGTGGGGAGAGAGAAAGATGTGTTAATTAAATAATTATATATAGCTCAATTGGTAATTATTGTAATATAGAGAGGCTAATAAAATATAAAATTTAAAATATATATACAGCTGAAAACGCCTCTACCAATTAAAAGCAGTTAAGAGCAAGGCTGCAAGTCCGAATAAAATTTTAAATGGTTCGGTTCACGGTTGGAATCAAAGCTTTGCCTTTAGATTCAGTTCGTAAAGCTGGCTTTTTTTTGTGGATTCACAATTTTTCCACTTATACGGAAAATATTATATTTTTGTATATTTATAGTAAAAGTATTTGGTCTTTTTCTTAAATTTATTTTTCTAATTATTGTAAATGAGGCTCCGTAGCTATTTAAAAATAGTTAAGCTGATAGTTTATAACTATAGTCCTATATTTTAATTAATAACAATAATACATTTCAAATACCGCCACACGAGGTAACAATCTAGTGGGAAAAGCATATTCACCCCCAAATTTTTTTTCTTTGTTATGAATACCCTAAAATTTTTGTAATTTGTAAATTTCCAAAGTGTCTTTTCCACACTTTGTTTATCTTTGCCACTATAATATTAATTATATTTGAAATAAAGAAAAAATGTTTTGATTTGGATTTAGATTCGACTGAATTTGTTTTGGGCAAGGCTTCGTTTATAATTGCAAATATAGTTTGCAGCCTCGGTTAGGAGCTTTCAGAATTCCTTTGGGTTAATTTCAGTTGCCCCACTTCCGTCCCCCCGCCAAACCCATTGGCTGTCATCAGCTGCTGCATAGGTCGAGAGATCTATTTGATTTAATAATGCTTGCAGATATGAGCGATTTGCTGCAACGACAGGAACATCAACAAAGAGTTATGGATACAACATCCTAATGGGAGCTGTTGTGGGGACAAGGATCGCACTCGCCTGACTTGGACCGGCCCGGTTGTGGCCCGGTTCTGGCCTGGTCGGGCTGCTTGCGAACATGTGTTGCCGCTTAAGTCGTTTGAATTTGCTTAACGAGCCACAAAGTTTGCGACAAACAGAGCGAGCGAAAGGACGTCGAAGGCTGCGGCCAGAGAACGTTGAAGGAAGGACGTGCACGTGCCAACCTTAATATTGTTGAGTTATTGGCGGCCAAAGCCAAACGGCGCCAGTCAAGAGTTAGACGACAACAACAGCGACGACGACGACGAGCGAGGCCAAAAGTTTGCTCACTTTAGAATGGCCTCGCAAAGTTTACTTTGCAGCCCCCTTTACCAACACCCCCCCCCCCCTCCCCATTCCGCCCCTTAAGTTCGTCGCCCCGCCAATCAGTAAAAGTGCTCGAAAGGGCCCCGCAGCCAAAAACTCTTTCGCCAAAAGTCGCGCCGCCGTATTTCCGCACACATGTTGCCGGCCATTTTTGTGATTATCATTTACCGTTAGCTACCCCAAACTGCAAACAGCTGAAAGCAGCCAACAAAAAAAGGAGAAAAGTCGGCACAAGTTCTGCGGGCGCCCATCGATCGAGGGACACGCTGGGCCTTTCGAACCCTTCACTCGCCCAGTAATTTATGTGCCAATGAAAGTTGGCTTATTATATCACTTGATATATGTATATATGCGACTGCTGGGACGCGACTTAGCGCTTTTACAGCCAGCGTTACAAATTGCCAAATTGCCGTCTTTTAAAGCCAAATCTAGCCGGTAGTAGTTTGCAGTTTAGAGTTATTTATAGGATGATTAAATACTATTTATAAATATTAATTTAAATATTTAATTTATTGCTAATCATGACAATGATGAATTAACTATTTTATTGTTATTGTGTCTGACCTGATAAACAACAATATTAATTTTAATGTAAATTTGCTCTATTCTGGTTTTATTTCAGAAGTGTATTTTAAAACACACGAAAAGCTTCGGCTTCTGCTTTAAACAAGATTAAAGAATGTTTAATATGTTTAATAAAAATATGTCGCAGTATCTTTTTTTATATCTGCATTGGAATATCTGTATAATTTATACACATTTTTTTTAGTTCCCTGCAGTTAGGAATGCTTTTCTCGATCTGTTCATTAGAGTCCCATGGGATTAAGTTAACTGTGAAGCCGCAAAAGATTGGCCTAGACCCTGCATAGCTTTAATTTCAGGCATTAAAGTAATCTCAGATGATGGGCTGGCAACCAAACATAGATACACTCTACACACGCACACACAGATAAAAACATATATATCATCTGGAGAGCGTAAGCCCTATTGCTATGCTCTGGCGTGCGTCCACTTTAAAAATATCAACTCAAATTGCGGCATTGGGCAAAAATATCGCGATGCTTTCGCTTTTCCAAAATGCCAGGCACGCACACAGCACAAGCGCCAATGTAACCCAGCCATAAACAACGGCCAAAGGACATGCACACACTCACACACACACACAAACACACTCGCACACACACGTTGTGTCTGTAGTGCGCTCATGGGAATCTCTATGTCTGTGATTGCATTGCATGTTGTTCTGCTGCTGTTGTTGTGTTTTGTTGTCCTGCTTCCTTGTTTGCCGGGGCCACATTATAAATTTTAAAACGAGCGTGTCACAGACGCACACAGCGCTCGCACATAGAACGAAAATTATACGTACGGAATGCAGCAGCTAACAGCGCTGCGCCACGCCCACCCCCCGGCAGCCGTAACGCCCCCGCACGGCGCGCCTCTGGCACAAAGTATGGCAAATGGCCTTGCCAAATGCCGTGCCTAAGAAGCCAAAACGAAGTTGGCATAATAACTCGGGCATGATGCTGAATAGAGATATCGTATAGAAGGGACAACAACAACAAGGACACGACACACAACAACAACAAAAGCAACAAATGCGCAACGATGCGGAACATATTTGCCATGTGTGTGTTCAAATTAAAAATGCGCAAAAGTAATTGGGATGGCCCTGGGCGACACTCAGATGCGCTTTGAAAAAAGGCTTAAAAGAGATATCAGTTTCTGAAAAGTTTCCCCATATTTCTTGTCTTAATTTCAATAATAAAATAAATTAATAAGATAATTGAAACACCGTTACAAATAATGGCTACAGCTTAAGATAGATGTATATTAATATGAAGCAATAAATTAAATATATAGTTAATATATTTAACAAATTTAAAAATATTTAAGATAGAAGTATTTTAGTAGGATTTTAAAGGACTAAATATAAATTGAAAATATCAGTTTATCAATCTAGACAACACATTAGGCAGATAAGATTTTAGACAGTTTCTAGAGATGTATTTATGAAAAAGCTTCAGAACACAGGATCCACTTTGAAATAGAGGTTGATCTTCAGGAAGAAACATTTTTGGACAATGTAAACTTTAGCCAAAGACCACCTGTAGATACTCTTGAAATAATTTTACAAACTAAATTCATTTTAAGTTTAATTTGAAAAAAGAACATAAGTTAAAATAGGCACAAATATAAAACATAAAGCCTATGCATGAATTTTAAAATATAAATATAAAGTTCTCAAACTTTTTGATATACAACTTCGTGAATTTAGAAAACACTTTAGAAATTCATTTAAAGGTACCTGTTGTCTCCAACTTGAGTCAGAAAAAATTCCCATAAAATCTCTGCACATTTTCGCTTTTAAGATAGACATAAATTGTGCTACAGTCTTATTAAGACTTAATTGAGTCTATAAAAATGCATAATCACTTTATATGCCTTTGTTTAAGACATTTTGCAGCAAGGTTGACAGCTCAAGGCCAGGCCTGAATGACTGTAGGGTATTACATATGCTCAAATTAAAAAGCATAATTTTGATATATGTTTTTTACTTTTCTTAAAGTCAAGCGTTTGCCTGCTGCACATACACGTGTATGCATAGGTGTGTATGTGTGTGTGTGCTTGCGTATTAATATGAATATTTTGCCGTACGTGCCGATCGTAAAGTTTATTTGCTTCAATGCAGCGCACGGTGGGATAAAACCAAACAGAACAAAAACAAACAAATAAAAAATAATATTCTAAAATATAAAATATGAAGCCAACAAGTATGTGTGCCGCATAAAAAATATAATAATAACACCTTATTTTGTTTCCTTTTTTAACGTCAAGCCTAAACAGCAACATCATTTTTTTCTGTGTATTTTCTGCTCTCTTTTGTTTTTTGGCGTCAGCAGATTGCAGTAAAAATTTAATATTTGAGGAAGTGAAAAGCAAAGAAACAACATTACGTGATGTGCGCCATACACACACACAAGTGTGTGTACGTGTGTGTGTGAGTGTGCACAACGTACACACATTCGAAATAATAAAATACATTTCAAGCGGTAAACGCGACGTATACGTAACGTCGCTCCCCGGCAAACTCAACTGTGACTTTGGCACTTTACGATGTCCGCAGTACTTACTTTGCGGCTATTGACCCATTGACTACAATTCGGCCAAAATGTTTCGTTTCTTTGCAATTGTTTGTTTGAGATTTTTATAGATTTTGCTATGTTTCTGAGTTTGACCATGAACTACATATAGCTCAGATTGCTATTATTTGGTTGTATATACAATTTAATTTGTTATTCTGCAATCCGCAAGGGTTGCGCTTGCTGAAAAATAATTAAGTCTATAAATCTTTAAAAGACTTTTTGCATACATTTTCTGATTACTTTCTTGCATTAACTTAGCCTTAGCAAAACCTAATCTGGATATGTTACCTTACATATTACATAAAAATACATAATTAAGAACAAGATGGGTTCGAATAGTAGATGATATTCCTAATAATATAAGTATTTTTGGATAAAATATTATATTCTAAAAAAAGAAAAGTTGAGCGGAAGTGTATATAGAACATATTCTAAAGTTTATAGTAGGCAACAACCTCAGAGCCCAAAGCCATAAGGGTTATGGTTAGGCATATATACAATAAAATATTTTTTTATATAGGCTTAGATATGCAAGAAATTTGTAGGCCACTCAGAATATCCGTTTATAGCTAGAGAGCAGTTTAACCTATAGCAAAAGGATCTACTTTGATACTGTTGTTGGGTTATTTAAAAAACATCGTATTTTCGGACAGAGGGGGAGCGTTGTTTGAGGGTACGCACACAAAAGTCCTTCATTTAATTTAAGCGCCTGCCATACATTTTGTTAGTCCACATATTTCACTTGGGCGCTGGAGCCGCTGAAGCGCTGCCCGCGGGCGGCCTGTGATAGGGGTTGGGTAGGGACGGTGACGTTGGGGAGCGAGGAAAGGGGGAATGGGGGGGGGGTGGTTAGGAGCACGGCAGCTGCCTTCTGGCCCATGGCAAATTATTCACAATTTGTCATTTGTCTTTGATTTATTTGCATTTTAAAGGCTTTCAACGGCGGCGACGACGTCGACAACGCCGCCGTAATAAATTTAGCTGGCCTGTCTACCTTTCTGCTAGCTGTCGGCAAATGCTTATTTTTTTTTGTTATTTTTAGCATATACATGTATGTACGTATATATATATATATATATTTTAGACTTAAACACAATTTGTAATACTTACAAACGACATTCAATTTCCACATGGTCTCCAAATAGAGGCCGTTCACATTTGGATTTTCCGCACGGCAAGTTATCGATTTGCCATCGTCGTCTGTGGTGGGCACAAAGCTCAGCTCCGAGCGTGTCGAGTTCTTTGATATGTCGTCCTGGAAAATGTGTTTCTGCATTAATTAAGTTTCGGCCCAGGCCCACCAAGGAGTGGGAGAGAGAAAGACAGATCCCCCTCTATACACCAAAAATGTCCTGAGGCGCAGTTCTTCGTTTCGTTCTTTGTTTTCTTTGTGTGTGTTTTTTTTTTTTTTTTTTTTTTTGCAAATTTGTCGAAATATTTTATGTTTGCAATTTAAAATTTATTGCTGCATACTTTGGGTTTTATGGGACTTGTGTGGGTATTATAAATTTTATAGCGGCAGCAGCAACAACAACAACACATAATTAGTTGTGTTGTAGTCGTTATTTTTGCTGTTAGTTGAACGGGTCATAAAACTGTTCATTTTTAACCGTGTGTGTGTCTGTGTGTGTCGCCCCCTGGCGGCCAGACACCGAAAGTTGCTAAACGGCTGCGAAGGCGTGAGATATGCACACACACACACACACTCACACTCACACCCAAAGTGTTGGGTGTTAGTGCTTCCCTTTTAAGTGGCAACAAAGGTGTTAAAAGGCGGACAGTTAGCGACCTGCTTTGCAACAGTAAAAGCGTTATTTTCACAGCCAGCGCAAAGGAAAAACACAAATGAAAACTATAAATATTGGAAAGCAAAAAACAAGAGCATTTAAATAAGTGGAATAGCATGGTATGGAAATTTCAGTGGAAATTCACTGGTGAGTTTGCAAATAAAACACAAATTTAGCTATAAATCTCTAAACAAAATTAAAGAGAATGGAAAGAGAAATCTGTCAAAGACTAAAATATCTGGGAATTACCTAACAATTAACAATTAACTTGCGCAAGCATAGGCTCTGATTCTTATCTGACCATAGATTTGCTTTTGTAATTCCTAAGAACTGTTTTTATTTTATTTTTTGTATATTTATAAATTACAACAAATTGAAAATGTTCAATAGCATTTCTTGTTTCCATTTATCTATACTAAAACTTAAAAAAAAAGATTGCCTCATTAATTTTGTTTAAAATCTTTTTTTTTTTCTCACATTCTGAGGTATATGGACTATTTACAATAATAATTGTTATATACTGTTAAAATGCGTCAGTTGAGCTGGATAAATATATATATTCCAAGAGACAGCCAGAAGGTATGTCTTGAATATTATAATATTAAAGCTCAATTGATTTAATATTATTAAGTAATTGCCAAGAAAACTCACTAATCCCTTTCCCAAGAAATAGCCCTAAAATGCTAAAAATTCTCTATAGTAGAAAATGCCGAATCTGCAGCTATATTTCCTTCTCTGTCTATATCTTTATATATCTTTATAACTGTCAGAGCATAGGCCACAATTATAACATCATTAAAAATTCCAATAGTTTTATTATTAATCCCCTCATTTTGGCTGCTATAATTTAAAAATGGTTTAGCCTAGTTTTAGAAATTAATTTACCAGCCAGTGATTAAATGTTTTCCAACAACATTTTCCAACATTGCAAATAACATGTTTGGGCCAACGTCATGAGTACCCTAATTAGCTGCAATTCGTAACGAAAAACTCGACTCGACTGTCGGTTGAGTCGTTGGCCCCAAACGTTGACTAATGTCGTGCCCCATATGAAGTTGCCAGAGCTTAGTTTATGCTCGAAATATCCACATGTCTGGCAACACACACACACACACACACACACGGACAGCCCGCCCACATGTCCGCACATTGGAGGGGAAACTAAGGCACCAAAAGGCATGTTGAACATGCCTAAAGGCCAGTACGCCGACTGTCTGTCTGTCTGTCATTCTGTCCTTCCGTCCGTTCGACTGTTCGACCGTCTGGGGCAGGGCTGTTTGCCGCATTACGGCAACTTTATGCCACGTGAAAAACTACTGAAAAACATTTCCGGTCTTTAAAGGAGTGTAGCTGCAAACGGCAAAGCAATCAGCGGCGGTATGCATAAACGAGTATGCATATAAGGCGGACAGACATGGACATAAACAACAACTGTTTCGGGTTCCGTGGGAGGGGGGGGGGGGGGGGCTTCCAGCTGGAGCGGCACAAAAATGAATTGCAACAAAATTGCGCTAAAACTCCCATAAATTTGTCCAAAGTTGAAACAAAAAAAGCACACACAAAAAAAAGCAACAACAAGAAATGAAAATAGCAAAAGGAAAAGCGTAGCAAATAGAACGAAAAAGCCAAAAGGGTGGAGGGGGCGGGGGTTGGGTACGTTGTGTATTGTGGAGTTTATATCACATTATCTGTGTTTATTCTAACGGTGAGTGCGGAGCGCGCGGCGAGTGTGAGCCACGCCCAGGGACAACAAGTGGGTGTTACCCGCCCCCTTGCCCTACGCGCCGTAGAAGAGTTACGAGCTGTGTGTGTGTGTGTGTGTGTGTGTGGGGCTTGACTGTGCAAACACAATAACTTATCGAGCTGAACGTGAGTCAGTCAACACCCCCCGCAAATGCTGGTACCACTCTTCAATCCGTACCGCAAGTGTTGGCCAGAGGTACGTCAATTGCGGTCATGTGCGGGTTACACCTGCCCCCCCCCCACGCCCCCCTCCAATCACGCCTCCCTTCAACTCACCTTTGTGCGTCGCAATTGACGTTTACCCTTGTACCAGGTGATGATGGCATTCGGACGCGACCCAGATGATTCACACGTGACTTCATAACGTCGATCGGCAATCATTGAACTGGGCGGCTCCAGAATTTTCACCGTTAATGGTTTTACTGTGCAAGAAAGAAGCAAAAAGTTAATATCAATAATGGTATGATAAATTGCCCGATCGAAAACTTTCTTTGTCAGCTGCAAACTTGTCTCAAATGTTTGCAGTGTAATTATTTATAATTTATTTTTCAGTCAAATAAAATTAGGGCAATATTAATTAAATTATATCATATTTATCTACTCTTAATATACAAGTTTTTATTTTGTAATATATTTTCTTTTTTATAGAGTTTAAAATGTTTGAGAAATTTAATAGTTTGTTGGGAAATATATTTTGGAAACATTTTTTGTATAAACATAAACAAATTGTATTCAATCATATTGGTGAATTATAGTTTTTGAATACCATAATAAATACAATAAAATTATTTATGCATAATAATGCTATTTTATTATTATTTTTTATTTATTTCGAAGCATAAAGTATTTGCAAAATGAAATTTCAAGCTTTTAAAATAATTATGTAGAGCATTTGAACAATTTGTATCTATTACGATAACGACTAACGCTGCTCAAGTGCCGACTACAAATAACTCCAACTATAATAACGCTCTATGACAAGGGCAACATTTGTTATTGTTGTTGCTGCTGATGTTGTTGTTTTGACGCGGCAACTCCTCGAGTGCAATGGAAATGGAGCGAGGTTGACGTTAGGCGGAACGCCCCGTCGTTCATTCATTTCTGTAAACATGTAATTATTTAGCGGCTACTTTGACGAACTATATGAGCGGCATTTAACCCCAACCATATCGCGTTTATTTATGTTGCGCGACATTCATCAAAAATACTGAATACGATTTGTTTATGTTTGCACAACAAGTGATTTGTTTGCCCAATATTTAAGAATTTGGGTATTGAAAGAAAATATTTTCTTTGCCTAAACATGAGTTTAGTTAATTAAGATTTTAGGTTATTATTGTTTGAATGTGTAAATTGCTAAAATATAAGTTGATTACAGGTAGAAAAAAATAGATATTTAAGAATTTTGGTATTGGAAGAAAACATGAATTTAGTTAATTAACATTTTGGCTTCTAAGTGTAATTGTGTAATTGTGTAAATGAAATGCAAGAATTGTTAATATTTTAATTACGGGTACAACAAAAACTTATACTATTTTAAGCATTATATTGTTTTAAAAGCTTTTAATGAAAACTACTTCTAAGCGGACCCAAAACACATTATTTAACCTTGGCGACAGAACAAGGCTGGTCTAGTACTAAACCTAAGCGACTTGGGCTTGTTTTCCAGGCGTTTTTCATTCTCTTTTTCTTTTCTTTTCCAGGTCATGTGTAGAAGTTTTTGAACAAATTTATTAGCTAGGCTAGTTGGGTTGGGCACTTACGGTGCATATCGAGTATGAAGCTCTTCTCCTTGGGCTTATCTAATTGCGTATTCAATGCCTGACATGTGAATACGGAATTCAAATCGTTGCGCTGCACCGATGGCCACAACAGTCGATTCTCGATAACATCGCCGGAATTGTGCTCGTTTTGATTGTCGACAAGTAGTCCATTCACGAGCCAGCGGACCTGTGGTTGCGGCCGACCTATGAAATAGAGTCGAAAACGAAGAAAAACAATTGTTATATATACATCAGCATATATGGGGGCGTACTGAGAACGGGCGAGCTAAAAATGGCGCAAATTAAAAAGTCAAGTTTTGGCAGAGGAAGAAAAAACAAAACGAAAGCAAAGCAAACTTTGTGATATTTTCATTTTTGGTCAAAGTGCGGCTTGAGGTTTTTCCTTATTTTTTTTTTTTTTTCTCTCTGTATTTTGTATTTTTTTTTTTTTTTGCCAGAGCTTTTAAGGAAATTAACAGGAAATTGTCTAGCCGGTCGAGCGGATATAGCCATGTGTGTGTGGCAAAAAAAAGAAGAAAAAAAAGGAAAAAGTGGGCGTGCCCAGTGGCAATCGGGTTAAGCTAGCTAGTTGGGGCTTTACTTACCGCCCACCACACGACAAGTGATAACAATATCGTCGCCCTCCTGCTTGGGACCCAATTGTGTGCCATTTAGTTGACGACCCCAACGGTCCAGGATGATGGGCTGCTCCGGAAGTACTAAAAAAACAAGAAAAAACAATTGATAGATAGGTGTGTGTGCGTGTGTGTGTGTGTGTGTGTGTATTAGTTGGATACTCACTTATTACAGACAAATTGAAACGGAAGCTTTGCGTTTGAGCTGTGCGAAAATCCACACGACAGCGGTAAATGCCTTGATCATGACGTTTGATATCCTGCAAAATTTCATACGTTATATTATAATGTGTGTGTGTGTGTGGGTAAAAGGAAACAGATGATTAGCATACACACACTCAGACACACAAACAGCACACCCACACGCACACCCACATAACTGTTGGTTTTGTTTCTGGTCATGTAATTTTCAATTATTGCATGTCACTTAAGTCGCACAACTCTGTGGTCGGTGCTGTGGCCAAGTCGTGCTGCACTTAAGATATATATCGAACCGTTAGCCAGGCAATTATGCGCCCAAGGTGTTGTAGCTGGTTCACAGCTCACTTCGGTTCAGTTCAGTGTGGTTGGCCCAACGGCTACTTAATAAATGGATATTTTACCCAGCTCAGTCGGCTTGCCTGTGCTGTGTTCTCGTTCAGCACTTTATATATCCTTTGTAAATGTGTAAGCCAGTTCAACTTTTGCCTGCAGTTCTGCTAAATATATATATTCTATATTGGCTATTTTATATACTTGTATTAAACCCCTATCAGCTAGCTATTTAACCTGTTTTGCTGCATTTTCCAATTTCTTATTAAACTAAATTTCATTTGTTTTAGATTAATAAATGAGTTCCATGAATTATAAACATTTTGTATATTATAAACATTTTCTGAATATTATAATCGTTTCAAATACAGTTTATTTGACCTGAATTTATTTATTTTTTCTTTTTATTTTTCATCAATTAGGGCTTTAAAATTTACTGAACATCCAAGTTTTGTTCCAAGCTTATTTTAAGCTAACAGTAAAATAGAAAGACATTTTTATAGATTTTCTTTTTTCTCTACCGTATGCTATTAAACTTTATCATTCGGTAAAGCGCAGCTAACCAATTTTACTTTAATAGTTATAATTGGCTTCGACACCACTTTATAGCTGTTTACATTTTTTGTTAACAACAAGCAAACTTTAAAAAAATATGTCAAACTGTAAATAGTAATTTCAACAATCATATAAATATTCATAAATCCCTTTAGCTTGAGTTTACTGTAGGTCTTTGCTCTAACAACTTGCAGATAACTTGTAGTCGGTCTGGCGTCAGGTTAATTGCCAGGCAATTGAAAGCCAATTAAAATTAATTTATAAAGTCAACTCCTCGCCCTGAACCAAACCATTTGTCGCACATAATTCATGGGACTATTCGAGTCATATATATTTTTGCTACATTTGTCCCTCGCTCGCATTATGAAGTTGATGCAACCGCGAGTGGCAAATTTATAGGTGGCCAGAAGAGGAGGTGGCAATACGGGCTGGCTCTTCGTGTGCATTTCACATTCATTACCAAATGTGAGTGCGAGTGTTCATGTGGGTGTGTGTGTGTGTGCATGCAGCTTGTTAACGTGCAGACAGCCCAGCCCCCCAACCAAGGCTAAGACTAGAATTTGTCCATGGCTTTCTAGACTCAGGAACCCGCAGTCGAGTTGGCCTTTAAAAGTCAACTGTTTGTGGCGTTAAGACATGCCGAGGCGTTAGTTCAAGTAGCTGGCGTGGTGTGGGTGTGCGGGTGTGTGTGTGTGTGTTTGAGTGTCTATGTGTGCATTGCATGACAATAACGGTAAATCAAGTTATCTGTAAACATGCAAGACATTAATAAACATTTCGCGTGCGCGAGGCAATTTAACAACTTTTGATATCTAAATTTGTTTTCGCATTGCCTCTGCCGCATTCGCAGTCGCAGCTTTCTACCGTTATTTAGCATTCAGTTCGCCATTTTATTTTTTGTTTGCTTCGTTTTCTGTATTTTTTTTTTTCGTAGCTTGCCCCTTTTTCACTTTTTGCCACATGTACGGTACATCCGTTTACTGTTATTCGCGCTAGCTTAATTTTTAGCACGCATTCGCAATTCCAATTGCCATTTGCCAATTTCAGCAAATTGAAAGCACTTGCAAATGCTTGGCCAACATTTGTAGGAAAATTTTAACTAAATTTGGGAAAAAAAATATTTTATTTCAAACAAATGTTATCGAATGAGCATTAAATTAATCGTTGCCATATAATACCCTATGTATTTATATTGCTTGAATTTATCTTAAGATTCTGATTCTTAACGATACATGAATCTGTATTTATCCTGAAACCAGAAAAACTAGAGACATGAAGTTTTTTTTCTTAACCCCATAAATGCATTTTTTTATACTCGTTCACAAAGTCAAAAAAGAGTATATTGGGTTTGTCCAATGTCTGTCCTGCTGTCCGTATGAACGCTATTAAAGCTAGAGACTAGAAACTTGGAATATGTACTCGTATATACCCGCATCAGATAAATTGTTGCGATTTTTGTGCCGCGCTCAAATTCACCAAATTAGGTGCCAAGCCCACTAAAACGCATCCCAGCTCCCCACAGTCTCTCACAGTTTTTGAACCAAAGGCTCCATATATAGATATATTCTATATAATGGTTAATGGAAAGCTCCCTCAAACATCACAGATAAAAACGCCACGTACATGATAGAGGAAAAACCGTGAAAAAATGCCATCAAATAGAAAATCAATTTAGTTTTGACAAAGTTGTGGGCGTTTGAAATATGGGAGCTATGGATCCGAGACCTTTACATGTCACAATTTTTGTCAACTTTGGCACGATTTTTGGCAACAAATTTGACCCCCTAAGAATCGGTTTTAATCCGACAGCAACGTTCTTACTTGTTTAGTATTCTGTTTTATACTAATCATAACAAACTGATAACTTCCATCAAAAAATTCAAATATTTATAATATACTCCGTAAAGTCTATGTAAGCCCATAACAAATCATATGATACGAGTAGAACTCGCTACTGTTAAGTAGTTATTGCAATTTAAAAAGTCAATGAGTATGTGTACAAAAAAATACAAAAAATAAATTAAAATGCACGTTTGCAATGTTTTCATTAGCATCATTCGACCACTTCAATGGAAGAGCAAGCGAATTTTGATATCAACTGCATTTGGCGTTTGAATACTAGGCATACTCATTGTTACCGAGTGCTAAGTGAATAGATTAATCACTGCTATGAGAATCAATTATGTTTTGGTATATAGTTACATATTTTAAAACTATTTACAGGGTGTATTCTTGTCTAGCATTCTGATCATTTCATTTCTGATCAACGCACACAACTTGATTTTTTCATTTTCATTTTATATTCATTTATTTAAATATTTAAATGCACGCTTCTAGTTTCTAGCAAGTGGAAAGCTCTGTAAATAGCCTAAAAGTATGCCGCAAAATATGCCAGCGTCAATTGGTCGAGTTTTTGCTCTGTTTTCCTCTATTCAAAATTGTTTTCCAGGCTCACTCGAATTTTGTAAAATATTTAAACATTTGTTTAAAGTCGCGGCTGTGTTTCCACACACGAATAAATAAACGGGCCGCTGTGGGCTTTTGGGCCACCATTTGGGATCTTACCTTAATTTCCAAGGTTGCTGGCTGCGAGTCAAAATGGAATTTGGCACGTGAGCCAAAAACCTCCGGAGCTGACCAATGTCGGGGCTGCTCAATGGCCATATTATCGCGCACATCGAAGCTGCAAGAAAAAAGAAGAGAAAAACGAGAGAGAAAAAGAGAGTTATTATTATTATGCTGGCACATAAATATTTTAGTGGGGCCCAAATTAAATTAACTTGATATAAATTCTTAAATTCCCAGCAAACTATCCACACGCAAAAGCGGGCCAAATCTAATGCTATCCATAGGCCATATAATTTAGCTCGGGCTCGAGCACCAGTTCGGGTTTTATTTTTATTGTTTTATTTTTCTACGTTGAAAATTACGCGCGCGAAAATTAGCCTCATTTATTTTGGCCCGCTCATTAGAAGGGGCGTCCAGAGGTTTGCGCTGCCAAAATTAAATTTATGGGCCCGCAGATAAACATTTTTTCAATTTTCTTGCTCTTCTTCTACTTCATCTTCTTGTGCAGTTTTTGTTGGCGCTGCATTTAATGCGCCAAGTTTTACCTAACAGCAGCATCAGCAGCACACACAGAAGGCCATAATACTTAAGACCCGGCTGAATGCTGAGTTCTGCAGTTTGCCATGATGCGGTGAAGCAGCATTAAAATGGCTATAAACATGCCTTAAGTACAGCTGGCTCGAAATTATCGTTATCTATTGAATTGTTTTAAATCGTAAATATTCCAAAACTAATTTTTCTACAGAAAATCATATTATCATATTATTAAAATATTTTAAAGCAGTATCGTTTATTAAAAATATTAACGAACAGTGAATTACATATATATATATATATAATATATATAATTCTATGTGCCCTTTGCTGCATTTCCTTTTTGGCTACATATTAGAACCGTTTTGAATAGCTTTGTATATATTTCTACTTATAACCTGGAACAGAAGTTAGTTCAATATAACTATCTGGGCCTAAACAAAGTGCATTCAATAAAATAAACATGTTTTTTCGATCCTTAAATTCAATTTTTTCAGTGTACCCAATATATCCAGTTCCTAGAGAAGCTGTTATTGAAATCCTACTCCTCTATATTTTTCTTTCTTCTCAGCTTCATATTTTAAATAAGGTATGCCATCAAATTATATTTCCTTTTGCTTTTTTTTATTTATTTCCATTATTCTATTAATTTATACTCAATAATTCCCAATTTTGAAATGGACTATCCCAGTTGCATTTTAATCCAATCAGAGCTCTTTGATTGTTTCTAAATTTATGACAACAGTTGTTAACAGATTTCTAGAGCAAAGCCCGCTTCGACATTGGGTTCTGATGGGAGAGTCAAGGGTCGGAGGCCATTGCTGTTGTTGTTGTTGTTATTGTAGCAGCCACTTTTCGAGAGTCGCTGCGGCAAGTGGCGCGTTAAGCGCCCTTTTGTATGCAACACGCAATAATTTATGCGGGCAACCAACGACGAACGCTGCCGGCGCCAGCGTCGACGCAGACGTCGCAAAATGCAACAACTTAATTGCTGCGTGCCAAACAACGCAAAAAGAGAGGGACAGAGAGAGAGAGAGAGAGAGAGAGAGAGAGACAGAGTGAGCGAGAAAGAGAAACACCGCGAGCAAGGGAAACTTTAACCCAATTTTGTTGCGTTTTCTTTCAGTTTCTTTTTTTTCGCCCACTACCATTTTAATTAAAAGCTAAAAAACTAAAATTATAATAAAAAAAAAAGCTGTTGCACTTGGCTGCAGAACCTGTGGCTGGAGAAAGTGAAATTTCCGGGTGGCGTTCCAGAGTGTTTTAGGGGTGGGGCTAACGGCTAAACTTAATAACTGCTGTTTGGAGCCTATGTTGCAAATGTTTACGGCCAAATAATATGCTACGTAGACCCAAGCCAAATTGAGTGCAATAAAAATGGCCAAAAGGCGCAAGGAGAACAAATTAAGCCAGCACTGTGGGAAGCGAACATATAGGATATATAGGTTAGTATATCTGATAAGATTTCTGTCGAAATTATCTTTAATTATTTAATTTTAATTATAATTAAAACTAGCGTAACTGTTTTTAGCCATCTCTTCTTGCTTCACACTTTCATAGTTTACACAATTATTTCTACTGCTTGCACCACTGTGCAGGGCCAAGTACAAACTTCATATAGTCTTCTGAGTGCCACAAATTGCATTTAAAAATTGCATTTGACAACCAAAAGGCGCAACGTGGCGTAAAAATGTCGTGAATGCAATTAGTAGAAGCTGCTCCTGCCAAGGGTCGAGGCTGTGGCCAGAAGGGGGTGTCTCGTCCCACTGCACTTTGCAGTCACTTTGCATAGAATTGTTTCTGACCTGCCCGATTGCCATTGGGCAGGCAACAACAACAATTTGACCGGAAGCTTGGCAGCAACTTAATACCGAAATCCATATAAAAGAAATTCAACATCATTTATCCACATAATTCTTGTGGCTTTACGTCTGAGGTTAATTAGTAAATTAGGTAAACATAATTAAGTTAATTTGCTGTGCGCCAGTGACAAGAACATACACAAATGTTAAATCACATATCCAGACCAAAGGCCACTTATCAGCTGCCAGGCAGGTGCAAAAAAATAAACAGCTCAAGCTTAATTACTGCAAAATGCATGTAGTCGACTGGAGAATACTCTATGAATTTAATTAATAATTTAATTTCACGTAACATATTTGTATCTTTCTTTTATTGTGTTACGTTAATTAAATATATATCATAAAACTAGTTGCCTACGATGTCTTCTTATATGCCAATGATTGTTTTGGCCCAGGAGTTTTGTTTTGGCTCCATTACATGGAATTTTTCTCCTATTTTATTTATTACTTTGTGAGCTGTACAAATAAATTCTGCTAACCTTAAAAAGATTTCAAATATTTCCATTTATTTATTGCCGCTCATATTTTATATTTAATATTTCATTTCATTCAATATATAAGTTTAATTTGGCATTGTGTCAGGTAAGCCCTCAAATATGATATGATTTTAGTGTTATTTGGTACATTATGTATATGCCACTAATACACCCATTTGCTGAAACATATAGGGTATGCCAACATAATACAGTAGCATACTTATGTACGACGCTGGGCCATACGATTTAAAAGGCAGCTGCTCTCGAGGCTCGTTTGCATTTAATTAAATGCTTATAAACACACACACACACACACATACAGGCTGACAATGAGCCGAACGAGGAAGCGCCCACGCACGCACACACACACACACACAGATAAAGCGAAAGAGAGAGGCAGATAGTACCCACCTATATAGAGGTATGCCCGCATTATCACGAAACCATAAGACCATATAAACATCATGCAGGGGCTCGGCGATGGGGCACGGCAGCGACACTGATTTACCCTCTACGGCATCAATGTCCTTCGTTTTCACTGTGCCGATTGTGGTTTGTGGATGTGGTTTGACATAAGTTGTTGTTGTTGTTTTTGGTTGTGTCGGCCGTACAAAGTCGCCGCCATTTGGGAGGTGAGGCAAATTATGTTGTCACGGTTATTTTTTGGTTGGTCAGCATCGCCGGCGGAGCACATGAAAATAGAAAATAAATGCGTAAAATTTGTTAATTAAATGTTCGTTCCTTTTTCAGCATGCGTATATGTATATACATATATATATATATATTTATATATATCTATAGAGTAGAGCACTTTGCACCCAAAACACGACCGCGGCCAGCTGTGGGGCTTTTGGCAATTAAATGTTGATGCCAGCTTAATTTCTACGTAATTACAAACGCGTAAATTTTTATGCAGCGGCCGCTTAGAGCCTGCTTTATTTATTTATTATGCATGTGCAAATGCCTGCGAAATGTTTTTTAAGCCACGCCCACCCAGCGCCCGCCCAATCCCTTTGATATGGATAACGGTCAACATAGCGCAGCATTTAAGCCCCATTTGCAAACAAACAAGTCCAAAAGCTAAGCATAATCAAAATGTGCGTTTTTCCAAACGATTTACTAAGCTCCCAACTTATTTAATTTTGTACAAACAAAACTTTTAAAATTATAAATATGTAAATTACACAAAACTTTTAGAACAGTATTATTCGGTGTATTATGTGCTTATAATTTGTAAAATAATGCACTTCTTGTATTTTTGTAAGCTTACAAAAAGATAAATAAAAAATAAATTAATTTCCTTAGACAACATATTTTAATTGTTCCTTTAATATTGTGATAAAAAAATATTTTTTATTATTTTTTTTTTTAAGCTACACTTTTAACCGTTAAATTTAAAATGTCTTGCATACTCTATTTATTTACATATTTTTATCTCTTAACGCACAAATCAAAATCAATCAAAGTGCAGATAACAAAAGATAAAAACTGAACACAAAACAAGGTCAACAGATATTGTTGATAAGAAAAGACAATGTAGATGAAATACATAGTCTGAAAATAGCACAAATTCTATAAATGTACCTTTATGCATTTACTTTTTATGTACACATATACAGTGATCGCTCGTTATATATAACTTATTGAAAAAATGATTGCTCAGAAATAAGAATTAACTTCAGTATTCTCTATATTTCTTACAGTATTGAATTGACAGAAATACAAAAAAAAAATTTAATTTAAAGAAAGCTTATTTTCATTTTCCATTTAGATAACGCATTTTTCGCAAATAAGAATAAATATTGAATACCCACTGTATAACAGCTGGTGACTATAATTATGCTGTTTGCGGTTTCAGCCCATATTTATTAACATTATTTGCTTGCTTCTTTTGGTCTAGGTCAATTGATTATTATTTATTTTAATTATAATGCATATAAAGCAATTTTGAAAGCTTCCAATGAAATTCACTTTCCATTCATATTTTTGTGTGCCTAGTTCGCTCAAAGTAAGTAAACATCGTAATAAATCTATTTGTTCTGCATCTAAACATTGTTCTCTAAACTCCATATATATAGGTTTAAAAATTTTTATATAAATTGCAATATTTGCTTATTCTTGCTGGCTACGTTTTTAGCCGCGACAACAATTTGGCAGTTGAACCGGCCAAAAGCAGAAGCCCGACTGAAACCCAACTGTCAAATGCGGCGAACTGACACAGTTATTGTTGTTGTTTTCTGTACCCTTTCATAGGGTAATTTAATTTTGTCACGAAATATGCAAGGTACGAATTTGTACTACTTGGGTTATATATAAAGCTGTTACAGAAAAAAAAGACTGTTTAAAAAATTAAATTTTGTATTTGCTGATAACTTAAATACTATATATAATAAATAAATGCCTGGCAAGGGTATTTGATTTTCGGATTCTTTAGCATTACATATCGCTTTGTTGTTGGGTTATCGTTCATCTGTTTTTATACGAGGAGTATAGATATACACCGTTTTGCACAAATACGTGTACACATCTAAATATATATATTTTCATGTACAAATAAAAATGTCTGCGTTGAAAATATTTCACATCATATGTAAGCAAAGGCCATAAAAAAATATACTCCCCCTAACATAACCAGCCCCCAACTCTCCATCCCTGACGGGTACTTTACGGCAAGGTTTTTGGCATTGACTTTATGTGTAAATATGAAAAAATGTCATTTTATTGCCACAATGCGTCGAAATTTTGTGAAAATTTATTGCGAATACGCCGCGTTATACAATAAATATGCGCTTAAATGCCCAGCATATGTGGATGTATGTGTGCGTGTATTTGCTTAGAACTGTTGGAACAGAGCTGTAGACACAGCTGCCATCGATTTAAAAAAATAAAAGTGTGTTTAAACTGTGTGCAACATCTGGTCGACATACATATTTGTATATAAAATATAAACATAGATCGCATAGGGCCAACGAAATGACCAAAATAAAATATTATTACCCATGAAACTTGGTACAAGAGCGCTCAGCCGAGCTCAAAGCTCGAGAAATCGAAAATAAAGACTTGCATCGAATAATATTTAAAATAATAAGAGAAAAATTAAATAATTATTAGCTAATAATAATATTTCAAATAAATAGTTACAACGAAAATAATTCAATAATGCGAATCTAAACTTTTTCACAGTGTATTCACTTGGAACGAACGCATTATCAGCGCTTTGAAACGCGATTAGAACTTGGTTTTTGTGACGCCAGATGGCGCAAGCATGAAAGCACCCACATTCAACGGGAAGCAGGTGAGTTGGAATTTAAAAACAGTTGGCGACGCGAACTGATAGCTAGCTCTGATTGATATTGGAGAATGATGTTCGCAATAAGCGAAATTAAGTTACCAGCAACGTTATCGCTCAACTGAAAACAGAAGAGACTGCAATTAGATTAATGGACATCCATGCCACGCATTGCAGCCGCGCAAACGTGTTGGCCGCTCGGGCATGAAGTCAGTCCAGAGCACAGACTCTCAGCCACGAAACGTGCTGCTCGCCGCGATGGCCATGAAGAAGCGCTATGTGAAGCGCCTGTTGCGCAAGTTCATCTTTCTGATTCTGATCGTTGCGTTCATCTCGCTGCTGACCACGTTGATCGTGGAGAAGCGCATGAAGCAAGCGGCGGAGCCGGACGAGAGTCACCTGGACATGAATGGCGATGCCATTACGCCGGAGTTCCGTGCGGCCAACGTGCCGCCAACACGTCGTCCGGCCCGCCCGCCCTTTCAGGATCGTAATGCTTTTCACGAACGCGAAGCAGCCCCGGAGCCGAAAAAGGAGCCGGAGCCGGAGCCAGAGCCGGAACCGGCTGTGGTGATGCCAGCGTTTTCGCTGCCCACGCCGGATGGTGAGCGCCGGGATTGGCACGATTACGCGGCGATGGCAGCGGACAAGCTACGCTCCGGTTTCGGCGAGCACGGACTGCCCGTCCAGATCGACGATCCCGCCGAGAAGGAGCTGGAACAGCGCGAGTATCGCAGAAATGGCTTCAATGGCTTCATTTCCGACCGCATCTCTGTGAATCGCTCCGTGCCAGATGTGAGACGCGAGGAGTAAGTTCATGTTTTTACACTCGTTCACAAAGTGTCCGTCCGTCGGTCCGTCTGTCCGCCTGTCCGAATGAACTCAATGTTTTTCGCCGCGAATGAAGCTAGAGACTTGAAAATTTGAATATATACCCGCAAAGATAGTGTTCAACTTTTTTGGTTACGCCCACTACACAAATTTATCTCGCTCAGTTATAAAGCTAAATACATCCCATTTTGGCAAACATTTTACTGACAGTCTCCTCTTCTCCGCACACAACAAATTCTTTTAGACTACGCCCACCTATCACATTGTGCACGAGTATTGCGCTGTCGGTTACACCCGACTGCAACTCTCTAACTTGTTTTCTTTCCATTTACCCTGCCCCCTGGCAGATGCAAGACGCGCAAATACCTGGCCAAGCTGCCCGACGTGAGCGTCGTCATCATCTTCTACAACGAACACTTCCAGACGCTGCTGCGCACCGTTTACAGCATCATCAATCGCACTCCGGCGGAGCTGCTCAAGCAAATTGTGCTCGTCGACGATGGCAGCGAATGGGAGACGCTCAAGGAGCAGCTGGATGAGTACGTCGCCCAACACTGGCCGGATTTAGTCGACGTGGTGCACAATCCGGAGCGACGTGGCCTGATCGGTGCACGTCTGTCCGGCGCCAGGGTGGCCACCGGTGAGGTCATGGTCTTCTTTGACTCGCACATTGAGGTCAACTACAATTGGGTAAGTCGAGTCGATCAAGCGAAGTGAAGCTAGTAATGCAGAAGCTTTTAACGAGCTTTATCGAAAGCGCATCAAAGCTTTCAAAGAGAGCTTAAAATCATATCAAGAGCTTTTTCTTATGCTCACTTTATGTCTTCGCAGCAAGCGATGTAAAAAGCACATTAAAGCTTTCAGTCAAAACTTTGTACAAATGATCTGCAGTTTTCTCAAAATAGTTTAAGCATGTGAAAGCTTTAAAATTGAAAAAGTCAATCAAATCAAAATTCATTAATCAGATAAAAAGCTTGAAAAGCACCTTAAAGTTTGAAGCTCGCACTGTAAATGAAACTCTTCAGTTTTTTCGTTACACAGAGACTCTTTTTGTACATAGAATTTTGTTATTTTAAGCGATTATTCGGCTTAATTTCTAATGTTACTTTGAATTAAAGCTGCCGCCGCTCTTAGAGCCCATTGTCATCAACGAAAAGATATCGACGTGCCCCATTGTGGACATTATCGATCACAACAACTTCGCCTACAACGGCGGCTACCAGGAGGGCACCCGCGGCGGCTTCGATTGGCGCTTCTTCTACAAGCAGCTGCCAGTGCTGCCCGAGGATAGCCGCGATAAATCGCAGCCGTACCGCAATCCGGTGATGATGGGCGGCCTGTTTGCCATCGGCAGCAAGTTCTTCTGGGACCTGGGCGGCTACGATGACGAGCTGGACATTTGGGGTGGGGAGCAGTACGAGCTGAGCTTCAAGATCTGGATGTGCGGCGGCATGCTCCTGGATGTGCCCTGTTCGCGTGTCGCGCACATTTTCCGCGGCCCCATGGACCCGCGACCCAATCCGCGCAAATACAACTTTGTGGCCAGGGTAAAAATTAAAAAAAAGGGGGAGGCAAAGCCGCAAGCAAAAACGCTAATCAATTGCAATTTGCAGAATCACAAGCGCGTCGCCGAGGTCTGGATGGACGAGTACAAGGAGCACGTCTACCGGCGAGATCCGGCCACCTACGAGAACCTCGACGCGGGCGACCTGACGCGCCAGCGCGCGGTGCGGGAGCGCTTGCAGTGCAAGTCCTTTGACTGGTACATGAAGGAGGTGGCGCCCGATTTCCTGATCAAGTTTCCGCCCGTCGATCCGCCCGCGTACGCCTCGGGCGCCATACAGAGTCTGGCGTTCACCGACTACTGCCTGGACGCCATGAACGTGGGCGCCAATCACGCGGTGGGCATGTTCTCGTGCGCCAGCAATCGCAGCTTTCCGCAGGACAACCAGAACTGGGCGCTGAACTCGCATCGCGAGCTGCGACGCCTGGACGACGCCTGCCTGGACGTACAGGATTCGCATGCGAACGCGACCGTCTGGATGTGGGACTGCCATCACCAGGGCGGCAATCAATTCTGGTACTATGATCGCCAACGATCGTGGCTCGTGCACGGACTGCGCGGCAAACGCTGCATGGAGGCGTTTGTCGAGAACAATGTGGCGAAGGTCTGCACGAATGTTTGCGACGAGAATAACGAGCGCCAACGCTGGAGCTTTGGCCGGGTCAATGACACGTTGCTCGACCGCTTCTTTGACGGCTTGTAGCCCCAACTAATTCTAGCCTAACTCTAACTTCGTACGCTTGGGGTGTTGCAGACATTTTCCCCATTAACTAGTTAAACATACTCAATAAAATCTTCATTTCCTGTCGTTTGCCTTAAAGCTGCGCAAACTCAAACTGCCTCTCTCAAAAGGAAACATTTCAGTAAATTTGGAATCTGAAGAGCTGCCAACTTACTAAATATTACCTCTATTATATATTCAAATGCTATTTTATATTGCTCTTCCGCCTTCAAGTAACTTTTAATGTAAATTTGAGTCGCAGGACTGCCAACCTGTTTTATATTTATTTGTCGGTTTCAGTTATTCGCAACGTTGTTCGCCAGCGCTAATCCTCTATTCCTGCCAACTTCTGTATAATAATTTGTACTTATGTGATCATCGATTAACTTATATTTATTTCGCAGTTCAGCCAACTTGTTTTGATTGTAATGCAACTACCAATTACTTTTGCCTTTGGTGCTCTCAACTTGATTGTTTTTGCTGACTTAGATATGCAGCTCTGCCAACTTGTCACAAAACTCTGTTTTTATGCTGTCCAAATATTTCTACTATCTTCAGCAGATTTAAGCTCCAAATCTTGTCCCTAAACAAGCTTTGTGTTGTCGCAAATCGACAGAAATTAAAAATCATGAAATGGCACTAAAGATCGATGAAAGCTCATTAGCCATTAGCCATTAGCCATTTGAGTGTTCAAAATGCCCAAGTCGAAAATGAACTTTGCTTTTAAATTCAACTTTGCTTGTCTCTTAGCCAGGTGATTGGCGGGCAGGGGGAGCGGGGAGACGACCATTAGTCTGCCATTTTGGGGCTTGTTGCTGTCTCTCTCAGTGGGGTTTTTGTCTGCCCCAACCCCATCGCTCCCTCTCTCTCTCTCTTGCTGCCTGTCTGTCTGTCTCCTGGGCTGGCTGAAAAATGCCAATGCATCAAAGGCAAAGATGCATCACGTTGACTGCATTACTAAACGACTTTAAGCTGCTTGCAACCTGACTCCCCTGCCCCCAGCCCACCCTTGCTTAACCCTTGCCCAGACGCTTTGAAAAATGCTAGCAGGAACCTGAGTTGGGTTCTCGTTTTGGTTGCATTTTTGTGTCGCCTTTGGTTGGCCTTCACTTAACTACAGCAGCTCCACAACTCTACAGCTCGACTGCTCGACAGCTCGTGCATGCTAAAAGCTATTTAAATATGCTCTCTTTGAATGCCTTGATTGGCTCCATGCCAACCCCAACCATTTTTGGCTCTGGTTGCGTCGTCTCCCTTGCTCTGGCTTTGGGTTTGGCTTTGGTTTCGACTTGATTCTCCGTTTGCTGCCAAAAAAAGATCCCACAACGCACATAAAGTCAGGCAACTCAGGATGCGCTTGCTGCATAACCTCTTCGCATGAATTAACCCTATAATTGTTAAAGTGCGTAAAATTCTATGGAAAACTTATAAAGTTTGGGAAGAGATGTTTGCGGTACAATTTAGAAATGTAAATATGAATTTGTATAAATTTAAAAATATAAATTTGTATATTAATATTAAAGAAATAATATATAAATATACTATAGAGAGTTATCTCTAGATAATATATAAATATGTATATAAAAGTTTATAAATATATGTGTAAATTTAAAAATATAAATTTGTATAGTGTATTTGAATAGTGTATAGATGCACCTAAAACATAAAATAGAAATAGAACCAAAAGATTAATTTAGAGATGTATCGAAATGATATTCAAAAGTGATTCTTAAGACCATCCAACAATTTTCCTTATATTTAAATTCAGATAAAATAAAAAATATATATGGAAATTATTATAAAATTTAAATAGTTTTTAGTTTGCTAATGAAAACAACTTTCACTTTAGGGAACTGAATTTAAGAGCACCTTTTTTGGTGTCATGAATAGAAATAAATTACTTTACAACACTTTTGGTTAGGAGAACATATATTATCATAAAAGAAGTGAAAGCTGGGTTAGTGGCTACGTTCTGGGGTTAAGCTAACCTCAATTCGCAAGACCAACAAACGCAAACAGACACACACGCACTTTTCTTTCTCTGTCACACACGCACAGCTCTTTCAATTCACATTTACTGCACTCAGTTATCGCTTGGAATTCTCTAGCGAGAGTACGTCAACCCTCCACCCCCCCCCCCCCCTCCAAGCCATGCCCATTGTTGATGCAATTTGAAATGCAAAACTTTAATGGAATTTGTGCTGCTGCGACAATAGTTTTGCGCAACTTTACAACACTAACAACTTTTATTTTTATTTCTAATGCATTTACCACGTTTTTACATGCAGCGCACTTAGCAGTTTTCACTGTACTGCATACGGAGCACATATTTCCATTGGAGCATTTTAATTGATATTTAAGTATGGCCGCTGCTGTTGCTGTTGTGGTGTTTGTTGTGTTTGTGTAATTGCTGGAGCGTCTTGTGCCCTCCAATTAGCATACACATACAATTTACCATGACGCAAGCCAGTGCCACGCCTCCACATACCCGCCCCCCCCCCTCCTTCCCCTTCTCTTTCATTGTGTGTGCGCTCCCATATGGAATTCGTTTATTTCATGTAAAAATATTTCGTTGACAATAACATGTCACCAGGCGCCTACATGAAAGAGTTCTTTACTCACTCTCCTTTTTTTTCTCCCTCTCTCACACACGCCTTCTCTTTTACTCGGTGTGTGTGTGTGTGTGACACTTTGCGATTAATCGCTGGGCTCATTAGTGGTGAAAATATTTATGAAGACCACTGGGAAACGCAGCCTTATACACTCATTAAATATACATTGAAATCATTCTGAACTATGTGTGTGCGGAGTGTGTGTAAGTGGAGTGTGTGTGTGTGTGTAAGAACTGTGCGGCTTTTAATGGATAATGTCAAAGAGTACCAAATTGCAGCAATAACAGAAAATTCAAGTCATTTGGGCAACATTTCCAGCGACTGTAGCTGAAAGTTCACGCTTAAGTAAGAAATTAATCATGAAATAAAGCAACCAGTGTTGTATAGAAGTGAAATATGCAAATTAAAATACTGCTTATTAACTACTATTATTCAACTACTTAACTACTACTTATTCAAGCAATCTGCTTTGAAACATTAGCTCATCTATCTAGCTAATTTTATTCCAAATAAAGAAGATTATCAAGCTTTTTGTAATTGTAAAAATTGTAGTAAAAAATCCCATTGGAATTACCCATTAACAATATTTATGCATATATTTTGCTGCTTTAGTTACAAAAAAAGTAAAGTGCCAGCTGAATGATACCCTGTAATTACGTATTTTCATCTTCTTCAATCAAAATATACCATTTATGACTATAATCATAAAATATTGCCAAGAAATATATATTTTTCTAGTTAACACTTTCAATACTTTTATTTACTGGGTATATATGCCTATAAACTACAACAGACAATCGACAACAAATACGGTTGTATATAGAATGCATCTTGCTTTCAATGCTCAAATGGTGATAAGCTAAATTGCAATCATTTATAAACGACAAACAATATTCTATATACCTTAGTTTATTTGAAACACTACAAAAATGCACTACGGGCTGCTCTCTGTGACCATTTTGGCGGCTTTGGTATACTAATATATTATATTATTTCTATAAAAAAAACCGCCTTTAAATACTTGTATTTGTTTAGAGCCTAGTTAATGCGTTGGCTACTAAGGATCGTATACTTATAGCTGAAATTCAACAGGCTGGCGAGCATACGATAACCGTCATAGAGCAGGACCTTGTCAAGCAAATAGTAGAGTTGATTGAATCTATTGTGAATACTCGGGTTGCGGATCCGGTGGTACTACAACAATTGGAGATCTTGAAACGTCGGATGGAATCAAAACTTGAGAGGCTCGATGTGAAGGAATCTGATCTAGACGAATTTCAAAGAAGTCTTTCAACAATTCTTGATACGCGAAAGTTGGATGCAAATAGTGTAAAGGCTCGTCTGAGACTGTATACAAACGATACTGTTGATGACATATTCGAAAGAAACTACAACAGGATGACCAGAAAAATACAGTTATTTGTGTATACGACAAGCCCCAAGATACGTGAGCTCAGCGAAGAAGCGCAACAAAGCGAAAATAAACTGATTGCAGCCTTCAACAATCTGGCCTTTGCGGGTCTTATACGCCTTGAAGAGTCATTTAGTAATTTCATGGATGTAATCGAAAAATATTAAAATTAAATTGATTCATTTTTACTCTATCACATGCTACAAGTTTTTAGCAATCAATTTGTAATTTCATAGAGAACTAATTGAGCACAATTCTCTGACATTGAGTGTGGGGGCTAATCAGGAATTGTGTTTCGCAAAAAAAAAAGCTTATAAAAAAATCGAAATATGTATGCCTATTTGCGTATACATATATATAAATATATAATAAATACATATTACAAGTGAGCGCACTTAACCTTCGCCTTGTGCATTTGCTCATTACATTTTTCATCTTCTCTTTTTTTTTTTTGTGCTCAACTTAATGAGTCAGCATCGTATGTTTGACTTTGTGAGCCGCTTTTGCGGTGGCATTAAAAAATCACTGAACAGCATATGAAGTACATGGCGTGAGGAAGAGAGAGAGAGAGATTCGGTGGAGCACAAGCCGCAATAAGGCAAATGACAGAAATGATCACATATTGCATGTGTGTGTGTGTGTGTGTGTTGTGGTTTTCGCAGTCAGTTACAGTTGCTGCAACTTACCCACACAAAGCCTCAGCATGACTGCACTGCGGTTCACAAATATTTGTGCGTTATCTTTGCTGAATTTCGTGCAATAATTAACAACCGAATTGTGTTTTTTAAATGCCCATCAATAATGTTTATTTGAGAAGTGCTATTGAAGTTTTCTTCATTTTTATTTATTTTTTATATAATGTGTTAAATAAAAAGTACAACAAATTAATGGAAACTCTTTTGTACGTTAAAAATTACAGCTTGCTTACTTTCTAAAATTTTAAATACAATTTTCATTAAAAGACAATATAGTTCTATTGCAGTCTTATATGCATGATAATTAATGATAATAATTATTAAAATACCATTGCATACTTTGCAGCTTATGATGATAATAAAATGTTCGTTTGCAAATCATCTAATGGAATTTTATCTTCATTTTGAAAAACCCTCCAGTCCCAATTAAAATACTTCTGCTTTCAAAAAAAATCTTGTGCTTTCGCAATTCTTCAGGATACACAGAAGCAAATGTTACAAAAAGCATTTAAGAAATTTTGTTTTACAAAATTTATAAACAGAATCGAAACACAAAAATTGTAATATCTCTGCCACTCTCTTTTGCTTCTTCTATTCCTACTATGTGGGGAATTGAATTTGCGGCCAGACCGCAAAAAGAACATTGAAAATTCATAACAAGTTCATGTTTATTGTATTGCATTTTAAATTTGATCAAATTTCAATTTGGCAAAAACAAGGCCGAACTATTGGCTGGGCCGAAAATTGCAAATGCCACCGAAATGAAATTTGTTTGAAATATTAAAACACAAAAACTGCATTAAAATCAAATTTGATGTGGCAACAGGCAGCAGTTCAACCACAAAAAAAAAAAAAGAAACAACAAAATATAAGAAGAAAAACAGAAACAACGACAACAACTGCTAGAAAACAATTGATGCAAAAATGTTGCTAGTTAAAACGTTTCCAAATCACATAATGCCCACAAGAATAATCAAATTCGATTAAATTCTCAGGGAGAGGGGAGAGAGAGAGTTGAACAGAAGTGGATAACCGACATGCGACGGGGTCAAATGCAAATCCTGATGGCAACTAACTGGTATTTAGAATAAATTGCAATCAAGAAACCAGAACGACTAGGCAATCCCCTGTAATAATAGAACTCTTAAGCTCAATAAAATTAAAATAATAACATAATTTAAATTATATATGAAATCCATTTTCAACAATTATTTATATTGAAGATTTAAGTTTGTAAATATATATACTTCATATTTTATGTCAATCAACTAACATTTTCACATCAAAGAGGACATTCAATTAGCTTTCATATAGGATGTAAAACTATTTACATAACATTTAAAACCTTAAAGTGTTATCATATCTAATATAAAGCCCAATTCTGGATATGAAAATGCAAACCCAATTTGCATATGCATCGCTACAGGGCATCAACAACTAGCAGAAGCCAAAAGTCAAAGAGCTCAACAATGATTTTTATTTGTGCCTGCCAGGACAAGCAGGACCTAGAGAGCCGAGAGCCAAGAGATGAGATAACAATCAATAAGCAGAAAACAAGAAACTGACAAAGCAGGGGATAAACTTGAGCTTAGCTTACATACAATGAGGTTAAAATGCAGCAGCAAAGGCAACCGAAAGGATGAAAGGAATGAAAGGATAGTAGTTGTTGTAGTACCGCTGCCAGAAGAAGGCCGAGCAAACGAGGCAGCTAGCAGACAAATAAGCCCAGTTTTATAATAAAGTAACAAAAATGCGAAATCTGTGCACAGCTGAACCCACTGCCAGCAACCCCTGAACTGACCCACTGAACTTTTCGAAGCAAGGCTATATAAAAGTTGCTGCTGTTGCTGCTGTTGCTGCTGCTTCAATTTTATGCAAAACAGTCAGAAAGTTCAGAGGTGTTGACCATGTTTCGTACAAAATGCGCTGCGAATATTGAATTTGTTTTAAATGACAGCATAATAAGCTGGCAGCAGCCCCTTTACCGTCCGTAAAATAAAAATCCCAAGGGATATACATACAACTGCGAAAAAAAAAATAGCACCACTATGACATTTTTTCTTATTGATCAAAAAAATAACAATTAGTATTGCGATATTTTAAAAATTTGATATTTAATATATTGCTTAGTATTCCCCCTAAACGAAAAGGTAGTACTTCGCTTGTAATGGTAATAGATTTTTTTTTTTTTTTTAATTTTAAGGGAGAAGGTCGAAAAAATGGCGAAAAGAATAATAGCACCAGTTTTCAAATATTCACTTAAAATTATAAAAATGAGAAATATTTAAGACCTTCATTATTTAAAGATAATTGTGTGTCAAAACTAAGAATATTTTATCAATTGAATATATAGTTGCGATACCTTTATTGGAAATAAAGGCTGCTTAACGACTTGGCATCGATTCAACCAAGTCCTGGTATCGTTTCAGAGGAATTTTCCACCAAGACTCGTAAATTGCTTGCCAAAGTGATCCGTTGCTAGTTGGTTTAATACTAGCAACTGCCTTTTTGACATTAGCCTATAGATTTTCGATCTGCTGGCTGCACAGCGCACTCCAAAACGTTCACTGGTTTTCTTTTGAACCATTCCTTTGCTTTCCTGGTGGCGTGTTTGGGGTCATAGCCTTCTTGGAAGACCCATAATAGCGCCATTTTATACTCTACTTAGAGTAGCATTACTGCATCTAACATATTGACGCAACCGTGTTGGTTCATTATGAGTTTGGCTCAATGTATTGGACCTACTCCTAATAACAAAAACAAGCCCATACCAGTATGTTTGGCCCACCATGTTTAAAAGTCTTTGTAGTGAATTTTGGATTGTATTTTGAGCTTTAAGGGTACTAGACGTTCGAACGAGAGTCTTTTCTACCAAACATAACAACTTTACTCTCATCTGTTCATAAAATATTACTACATTTTTGGGTTGACCAATTTTGATGATTCTTTGCTAACTTCATGCGCTTGGCAATATGTTTCGCGTTTAAGGAAACGGACCTTTCTTGGGCTGCAAACATTTAAATTTTCTTGTTTGACACATATGTGAACTGTTTTCACTGTCACAGTTGTATTAAGCTCCTTTTTTTATGTCAGTTGCAGCCTTGAAAGGATACTGTGTGCTCTCGAGGATCAACACTTTGACGTAAATCTGTCGTATAGCTCCTTTTTATCTACGTGTTTCATCGTTTTCTTTATAGTTTATGTCATTTAGTATATTTTTAATTGAAAAGCCAATCAATCGACCAAGTTATCTCTTTGATTTTCCATACAATATCAATTTTCTGATGATTTTGCACTTTTCCGTATTCCAAGGCCCATTGTATCAATAATTTTGGATTTTTTTTAAACATAATGCTTAAAATAATGAAATCGAAGTTAAATCTCTTGAGTACGTGCTTTTTGTCGAAGAAACTGTACGAAATTTAACGTTTTTCATGAAAAAGCATAAGTGGTGCTATTATTTTTTCCGCCATTTTTTCGACCTTTTCCCTTAAAATTACAAAAAAAAAAAAAATCTATTACCATTACAAGCGAAGTACTACCTTTTCGTTTAGGGGGAATACTAAGCAATATATTAAATATCAAATTTTTAAAATATCGCAATACTAATTGTTATTTTTTTGATCAATAAGAAAAAATGTCATAGTGGTGCTATTTTTTTTTTCGCAACTGTATATACACTTGTAGGTATGTCTGTGTGAGCTGGCGGGTGAACGATAAATTTATTTGTCCTGTGTCCTAAATGTTGGCAATTTAAATATTGTTTACCCAAGGCTGTTATTAAATCTAGAAAAAGTGTTTACTAGTTTGACAATTGTGTAGCAGCTGGAATGAGGGCTATAAAAGAATATTACGCATACGACTTGAAGGAAGGATGAAAAATTGCCAATTGGAAGTAAAAATAATAATATATGCTTGTCGAAAAGAAGTTTATTAATATTTATATTTAAATTTCGTTTTTTTATTATTTATTTATTATTATTTTTATCAGTTGTGTTTCATAATAATTTTACCCACACCTATTTTAGATTTTTGTTCCCAATTTCATAGCCAATTCTGGAAATCAGTAAGTCGAACCTTTCAGATCCGTCTGTATCTTCGTCAAGCTTTCAGCTAGTAAAATTTTTTTGACCGTCTTTGATTGGCTAAGCACGAAAACTCAAAAGTCAAATTGCATTACTTTTACCGTGCAGCGTGTTAAAGCCACGACCATAAATCCGGCCACAAAACGGCTTTATTAAGTGTGTGTAGGTGTGTGTAAGTGTGTTGTAAGCTCAACCAATTCCTAGCTACCTCACAGCCTCCTCTCCGCCGAAAAACACCCGCAACTTTGGCGCGACCTAAAAATGCAAAAATCAATACGAGGCAAACATTCAAAAAAATCCAAAAACAAAAAGTGGAAAACGTGCAACTACAACAACGACAACAACAGCAAATGTGTACATTGTAGATAGAGCATCAAAAAACACATAACTATTTTGCATAAAATAAAAGTTTTTGGGTATTTTGTGTGACGGTGTGTGTGTGTGTGTGTGTGTGTGTGTGAGTGTAAGCTACACTATTGAATCATACAAAACACGTATGTCCTTCAGGTCCCCAGTGCGGATCCGTGTTGTGCTTTTGTCTCTGCATTGTTGCCTGTCGTTTGTTTGTCGTCAGGAGACAAAAAGGCATAAGAAGCGAACAATAATAGAACAGGGGCACAAATGGTGGCTGGGAACAAACTGAACACAATGAAACGGCCAACATACATTGACCCAAATTTATGCAATCGAAACTTTAAAGAATCAAATCAAATAACATGAAATAAAGGACAAGTTATTGTCTTTTCTATTCTTTCTTTTTTTTTTTTTGCACAGCTGCACGTGTGAGGATTTGTGCCGCATAGAAGAGCGACGAAAAGAGAACGAAATCTGTGAAAATTGGGAGATATTAAAGCTGACAGCCTGTGAATTCACACACCAGCGAACTATGTCTGGGAGGTGGAGAAGGCAACAAGTTACGATTTCGCCTACATTTTATTCTCACTCTCTCCCTCTCTCTCTCTCTCTCTCTCTCGCTCTCTTTCGGTCTCCTTCACGCATACATTCGGGCTTTTGTGCACTGTCATTTGCTGAATATTCATATTTTTTGATCCCAAAAACTTATGAATTATGAAATATGCATACAATTGTCTCGCTGTCTGCACACAAAACGGAAACTGTGCAAAGCAGAGGGGCGAGGGGAATGCAGAAGAGAAAGAGAGACTAAAAATTCGCTTTAGGTGCGAACTAAAAACAAAAAAAAAAAAACGAAATTCATAAAAGTTGCAATTCAGTTGTTCTGCGTTGTTGTTGTTGTTTTTCCTATTGTTGTACTGGGTGCTTAGCGCACATTTTTCTATATCTACCAAAAGCTCGCTGGCATACCTGTCGTATGCGTAATTGTTTATGTGTTTGTGTGTGCGATGATGCGTGGCTGAGAGCTGTTGTAAAATTAGGTGACACAATTTCACTTTTCAACTATTCTCTCTCTTTGAGCTTTTTTATTGCACATCCTCGTGCTAAAATTTAAAATGCATTTCTGTTGATGGTATTTTAAATGAAGTCTCGTTAGACATGCAAAAGTTGAAAAATATTGTGCATAAATTAAATTGTGTTGCATGAATATCATATTTGTGATTTGCAAATGTTTGCCATAAGGCAGCTGGTCTTTTAATGACATACCATAGCACCCACATATTACGGCAAATGAATCACAATTCATTTAAATTAATAACGAATCAATGTGGAGGACAAGCTAAAATTTGTGCTTGCTGGGTGAATAACAAAATAATTGAGTGCCTAATAGCAAAGGAAGGAAGGAAGTGCATGTTTAAAATTTATTTTATTTTATTTCATTTTAATTTTATTTAAATTGGACCCAATAGTCAATTTGAATAAATATATTTAACACGTTTTCTGTACAAAAAGACCATGCAGTCATCAAACAGACGTTTTAAAATTTAAGAATAAATGTAAACGTTGTGACTTAAAAAAAAGTTTTGCCAAGTTTTGATTACCTTTGGCAAGCTTGCTTTAAAAGCAGTTTATTATTATTTTTTATATGTGCAAGCAATATTTGTACACATTAAAGGATACATCTTTTGGTTGTTATTAAACAAAGAAAACTTTCAACTATTAAAAACAACTTGTTTTCGAGTAGCATAAATATATATATATATTCTTTAAGTCCCCATCCATTTATGGTTGTCATAACGTTGAGTTGTGAAGCACTTTGGCTAAGCTGGCTACTTTGTATACTATACTACACTGTGCTACATGCAGTTTCTTTCTTGGTTAGCTTCCTGGCAAAACAACCTTTAACGCTCTTTGGCCATTAATGATATTCATGCTGGCTATTTCCTGGTTGGCTTCACAAATTTCTATATACTTGCGTTTCTTTTTTCTGATGTTGTTGTTGTTGTTGTTGTTGGCTGCTCCTTTTTCTGCTACTCGTTGTTGTGCAGGAAATAACTTACAATTGACCTCGTTAGCCGCTGTCTCATGTGTATGCCGCTTTATGGACTATATATCTGTGCATCTCCCTCACACCAATTATTTCTCTCTACTCTCTCTTTGTCTTGCTCAGCCTGTGAGTGTGTGTGTGTTGCACTAAGCCTGCTAGTTGGTAGTCGTATTAGTGTTGTGACCTCTTGACTATATCATTTCCTGCTTTTTCATGCGCCGAGTGAGGAAGCTGCCTGCGCCAGCTCAGCTAATGCTGATCCAATTACACTACAAAAGAGCACAGCACCATCAGAACGAGACAGACATATACATATATACATCTACTATATATATATATATCATTGTTGTCGGCCATCTCAGTCCGTCTCTTCTCTGGGCATAAATGAAGCTTTACGCACAACGCCCTGATAAATATAAAGTATTGTAATTATTTCTTGTGCTGCTGCAGAATAAGTCGACGCTGCGGCTTCGCTTGATTTTCTTTTTTTTTTCAAGAATTATTGCACTGGCAACTATCTCTCCTACCCTGCTTGGTTTTTTTTTCTGCCCACTTCTGTGCAGTTCGCTTCGCGCGGAGCTAATTAAATTTAAATTACATTTCGTTTGTTGTGCGTGGCAGATTTTAAAAGGATTCCGTGCCCAGTTGTAGGGCTTGCAAATAAATTAAAAATGATTGTGTGCGAGGCGCGGTAAATATGAAGCATACGCCCCGTTCTGCACGCGCCGTGCGTTCCATTGCCATCCGTTTCAACGCGCTGCAAATCAGCGCGCATGAAATTTCAACAAGCCAAACGCAAGAGTCCCCAAGGACAGACAACAAAACCAGGAAAAAAAACAAAAACAAAAATTACAACAACAGCAAAATAATATAACTTGTTATCTCTTCAGTTTTTTTCTTTCCTTTTTTTTTTTGTATATAAATAACATTTGGTATGCCTCGTTTTCGGTGGTTCCCCAGTGTAAATGTAAACACGCGCTTATCAATGTATGTATACTTATGTGAGTGAGTGTACACAAAGCACATGTGTGTGTGTGTGTGTGTGTGTGCCTGTCAAATGTCACTGCCAGTTGGTTATGTGGCTTTTGGCTCAGCAAGCGGCAGCTACAACAACAACAACGGCCACAATAAACACAACAACGTCAACACATAACAATGAAATAGAAGCATTTATATTTGATTACTATTTGAAATACCCTATCTGAGTGTTGCAGCAAAACAAACGTCTATGAAAGAAAGCTATTGGTTAAATGAAAACCAAAATATAGCTTAGAAACTTGAGCATATGTATTGATAAATATAAAAATTAATATTTAAGATTCTTAAATATATGATTTTAAATTTTAAATAAGGTTAATAAACTTTTGTTACTATTTTGAGTTTCACTAAAAGTTGCGATTTATTTAATATAATATACTTTATAACAACTAAATTTATCTTAACTTTTAGTTAAATGCTCTATAAAGCTTAGCAAAAATGTATTTCATAGTATCACATTTATATTTAAAGTTTAAAAATGACCTCGAGTAAAAACTTATTTTAGCTAGCGACAAATTTTGTCACTAGCTTTTGCAGTTATCACAGTGGAAAAATTGTATTTCTTGCTTGAGTGTCACATTTTGATTCCAGCGAAGCATAATTTTGAAAAGTGTATGCCACAGCTGCCATAAAAAATGACTTGGCTTCAACCCAACTCAGTTGGTCTCCTTCCCACACGCCCACACGCTGTCCCATTTGGCTTGCTGTTGCCACCAAGCTGCCATAAGCCGCAGCGGGCAAATGTCATAACTACACATTGATGGTTGTTGTTGTTGGCCGTATAAAAGTAGGTTGAATATTGCAACATTTTGCTTTAAAAATGTCATCGCACAAGTGTTAAAATCGCTCATCATATCAACGCTCACAGCTGCCAACAGATGAGCGCTGAAGAGGGGCAAGGGCAGCCTATTGAACTTTATGCGTATATATGTATGTATATATATGTTTATACATATATATATGTGCACGATTATATATGCGTGGGCAAAAGCAATTCCCTATGTTGTGCTGAGCTAAGCATCCTCGACTGGCAGCAGCTGCCACCGATTGTTGCGGCCTTTTAAGTCGGCTCAGCCGTATAAATTCTGTGCGTGCGTGTGTGTGTGTGTGTGTGTGTGTGTGTGTGTGTGCGGAGTGTGTGGCATTGAAATAGCTTCAGCTGACAACAATTGTGGCAAATGTGGCACATCACCAATGAAATGGCAACGCGTTGATATTAGTATGCCAGCCGCAAACTTTAATACTACAAAATGCTTAATACTATTCAAATTTTAAGTACTTTAACTTTTGCATACAAAAAGTATTAAGTTTCAAAAGGAGGACAAAATATATATATTTATAAAATATAAAATACAAATCTTAATATAATTATGCTTTTTTTCAATTTAACTAATTCTCTTAAGTAAAATAAATATAAATAAATAGAGTCTAAATATCATATCGTTATACAAAATATTAATAGGTTAAAAAGCGTAATAAAAAATGTAAAAAATAATATAAATATGTCTTTGAATGTAAAATATCAATTAATTGTCCAGCTTGCTTCTGAAAAACTCATTTTTTTTTATAATTTATTAAATTCTTTTTATTTAAAAATTAATTAATAATTATTATCATGGTCTATTAAACATTTTTTTATTAAAGAAATCCTTGTATATATAAATAAATAATAATGTAATAAAAAAGCTTTATATTTATTACAATTTTGATTTTAGATGATTTTATTTCGAAAAGATATATTTTTGTTTCAAAATTTCTTTTAATAATAACAATTTAGCGTCAAATAATAAAAGTAGAAAAATCAAGCAAATATTTTCTGACTCCATTTTAAATAATTTGCCGTGGAATATTTTTTGCTAAAAGTTATTAAAAGTAGCTCACTTATTATTGGTTTAGCAACCAGTGCAAAATCAAATATTTATATTACAGAACAGCAGCTAAAATTGCAAATTTAATGTGCAATCTTTTATTATAAGCTAACCTCAAACTGTGGCCAGTTGGTGTTTCGGTGACCTTAAGACAACTGGCTGGAGCTACCTGCTGGAATGCCAAGTTAATAACCCCAACACCTGTGCGCCATGTGACTGTTAACTTGGCCGGCACAGATTTACTAACTGACATACCAAACATGTTTCAGCGGCGAGCCACAAAACTCAGCCAGCTCATAATCTTAAATCTAGGCGTTATTATGAGTGAGTGAGTGAAAGGGCGCGAGAGCGAGAGAAAACTATGAGTTGGGCGTGTGGGCGTGTTAGTCTGGAACTGGAGTTGCTGCTGTTGCCTTAAGCTTGGCCCAAATACACATAATGATATGCAAATGTGCATGAATAAGT
This sequence comes from Drosophila sordidula, assembly GCA_035047465.1. Lineage (NCBI taxonomy): Eukaryota > Metazoa > Arthropoda > Insecta > Diptera > Drosophilidae > Drosophila > Drosophila sordidula. The sequence continues at coordinate 80,532 of JAWNPQ010000210.1, read as the reverse complement.
GTGTTGAAGTGTGGAAGCAAGCGCCAAGCCACACACACACACACGCAGGCAGAGGCACACTCCCACACACACACACACACATAAGGCATTTCCATATAGCCCATTGCTAAAGTTAAAGCAACAACATCAAAGCAAGGACCTTTCCCGCTGCGTCAGCTAGTTAAGAGTAGAGTGGCATGAGAAGAAAACAACGGAGTAGTGGGAGGGTGGGGGGTTGGGGGGGAGGGGGGGTCATGTTCAACTGGCCGCGTTAATGAAATGTGCAAATGTACCAATTGACCGAGGCACATTTCGCATACCAAAACCAAACCTCGGGAGGGAGCTGTGGGAGGTGGGGGGAGGAGGTGGAGTTGCAGGTCCTTAAACAGCTCGACTGGGCCGCTCATTTAGTCATTTGCATATTAAAAGCTTTTGTCGCACAAAGGTTAAGTCTAAAGATAAAACACAATATACATATACAGTCTGCCATGCAATATACACACATATATATAAATATATATATTGTATTTTCTTGTTCCAACTGCTTGTTGTTAACATGCGAATCGAGTCGAGACAAGGCCAAAGGTGCGAGGAAAAGCGGACGTGGGGGTGAAAATTGTGTCTGAATGTGCGTGTCGATAAAATATTTTACTTTGACGCTATGCAAACACTTTTGTGGCATTTTCCTGGCAGACTGAAATGTTTTTATAGTGCGGCGAAATCGTGCGAGGCCCAACAGCAATTTTGGGAATTTGCCATTTGCCACTTTGGGCATATCAAATATCATAGCCGAAAAAGAAAAGTGCCCCAAAGTATATCAAATATTGGAAACAAGAGAAAATATTAAGCAACATTTTCACAGCAGTTGCGGGAATTTTGCCCAAGTTGGGGTTAGAGGTGCGAAAAGTTGTGAGCTTTCGTTATCAGCTTACATAAGAAAAGCAATTTCAATTTGAGTCAAATGGAAAAGAAAAAACTTACATAAATTTCACCCAAAGGCAATTTCCTTAATTTAATAAATATTTTTCTTTCTGAAAACATATTTTGTGTATTGCTTTCTGTTTTTAAAAATTTGATATAAATTTAAATTATTAATTAATTTTTTAAATTACAAGGCTTTAAGATCTAATCCAATCCAATCTACACTCATTCCCCAAGTTATTATAAAATTTGTTATAAGAAAAGAGATTTTCCTTCTTGCCTTGAGTTATGCAATGAAACTAATTTCACATGCAATTTATTTTGAAAGCTTAAAACTCTCTTCTTTATTAAAGTCTAAAAGTCGGATTAAATATATGTCGCTAACATTTAAATTGGGTATATGAAAGTCTCCTAACTTGTGTTACATTTTCTACTATTAAGTGTGTGTGTGTGTGTGTGCTCAATTAAACATTATTGTTGTTAAGGCTCGCCTTGCCTCGCAGCGCTCAAAATCCAATTAAACTTAAAAAGGCAAGAAGTCGTGCTGGCGCCATTTAGCCCGTCTAAAAGGATACCCAATTCCTACGTGACATATGCACAATTTAATTTTTTAATTGCCCGAAAAACTTGCCAGCTGAGCGAGCGAGAGGAGAGAGGGAGTGAGAGTGGGACAGAGGGATAGACTACATATGAATATGCTGCAGGCCTCTCAACTCAAAGCCAACAAAAATTGAAGGCAACCACGTTTGTAACCTTGAACCTTGACTGCTGGAACAAGGTGGATGTGTGGGTGTTTGGCTGCTAGGAGACAATTCTTTGGCTTGTCTTCTAATAATAAGACAAGGACATTGTTTGGCGCTCTAGCTGTCCTTGCCTTGTCTACACGCCGCTGTCCGTCTCTCTCTCTCTCTCTCTGTGTCTCTTGGCTGCTTTCAACGTTTAAGCTGCGCTTTACACTAATAAGCAAAAGTGTCTAACGTAGCGTAACTAAATGCGAAAGGCAAACATTTCATTAACAAACACGCACAAAACTGGGGTGGGGTAAGATGGTGGGGGTGGCTGGCTTGGTAGGGGCTGTTAGACAATCTCCAGCCTGCTCGACAGTTATGTGTGTAATATTTTTTTTTCTTCTGTAACCCCCATCCAGAAAACAAAAAAAGAAAACAAAAAACAGGGCGGATGTCTTCCTTGTCTAGCTGACTAGCTAACATGTGTGCGTGTGTGTTCACACCCACCCACACACACACACACACACACACCCAGCAACACGTGCGGAGACTTTGTGTGCGCCTTGTGTAGGGTGTGTTTGAAATTTCATAATATCTTTTATTTCATTCTTTGCTTTACTTTATTTTAAGCTCTTTGCTTGATTAGAAGGTGTTGCCATAAATGTCCTCTGTCTGCTTGTGTGTGTGTGTGTGCGAGCTTGTGTGTGTGCTTGCTTCAAATATTATTCCAGCTTTTGTGCTGTTTACTCATGTGTAATTTACATTTGCCAAGTGCTTTATGGCAGCAAGGCGGCAAAAATTTAATAAAACTTGGTGAAAGTTCAGCCTACGATTCGTGTAAAGTTACAGTTAGTGGCTGTATGTGTGTCCTCGATGCAGGATGCCGAAACTTATCATAGCTTTGTATTTTGCTTAGACTACGGCCATAGTTTTGACATCACTTTTGTCACTTGTATTTGTTTTCCGCTCTAGCTTTAGTTGGAAGTCGAAAGTTGGGATTGGCTGGCAAATACTCGGCTTTTATGTAGATATTATTGAATTATAAATTTAGGTCAAAAGATAAAAGAAGAAACGAGCTACTGAGGGAATAGTTTAAAATGATATGTAAGCATTTCGTGTTCGTTAACTACGTTATATCTAATATATATGTGTACTTTGCTGATTAAATTTGGTATACAGGCCTTTTTTTTTTATTTTATAATATATATATAATCTAACTCTGACTTTTCAAGTGTTTAAAATTAGAGAAATGATAAAAATAAAATTTAACTAATGTCTGACAATTTAAAATTTTTTTATAATAAATATTGAGGTGCAATTTATAAATTCAAAATTTTAAACGGTTCTAGCTAAAACTAACCTACGAAATCAGTGATAAATATTTCATCAACATTTTGTAGGACGGCGTGCGTTAAGCTCGTGTACACTTTATCATTTTTTGATGCTATTTCACGTACTTGCCAAAATCCAAAGTGCAAGAATCTTGCATTAAACGCAGCTCATAACTTAAGCAGACGCCAGCTGCCAATTTAATGTGCCCCCCTGCCCCAAGCGCCACCCACCACTCAATAGAAACCGCAATCAAAATCGCCGCCAGTTGCGTTTGCACCCGCTGAGCTGGGGTTACACTTAACACAAGGCTTCGCCGCCCTTGTTAGTTGCCATCCTGACGCAGTCCTTATATATGCCACATAAAATTCAAAGTGCTGCTGTTGCTCCTGCGGCTGCTCCTGTGGCTGCTTCTCAACGGGTGCGTTCAACTTTTACGTATTCGGGCGCTATAAATGTCATATTTTATCTGCTGCTCCTGCTGCTGCGTCATCGTCCCCTTCCCACTTCCCGTTCTCGCCCCTGTCGATGTCTGTCTAAAAATAACAGTTCCTAGCCTCAAACTTTATTAAAAATTTATATAAACTTAATGTTGGCGTTTGCCTTTGCCTTTGGGTTTAAAGTTTCATCAGTCGCCTTTTTTAACGACTGCCCTGAAAAGTAGGCAACGATTTTTGTTGGGGCCACCATGCTTATGGGCTATTTATAGTGAACATGCCCAATTGGGCAGCCAAGGGCATTGGCACTGGTATAATTTAATGTGGATGTGTGCAGTCGCCGCAATAGATCAAAGAGTTCAGCTGACCCCAGCGCAATTGTGCGAGAGTGAAAATATCTTTGGATTTATGTATATATATCTAAACAACTAACATTTTTTCTTTACCCAAAAGCAAAGTTAATTATGATTTATTTAAAATGCAGACAAGCTTATGAAAAGGCTTAAAATGTATAATAAATTTCTAAATTAAAGCTGGAAATTATTTCTAAGAATAAAATCATTTATTTATTTATTTACTGCTAAATTTAACCTCTAGAGCACTTGTGTCATTTTAAACAAATTCAGTATACACTAACTATTGCTGATGATTTACGTTTAACCATATATATCTAATCTGTATCTTAACTCAATGTCTTGTCAGACTTTTGATTGTACACTGAGCTGTTTGCTTCGCTCGAGCAGAAGACCCGTAAGGCGACATGAGTCGACACAAGACTCAGACTCAGGGTTAGGGGGTAGGTGGTAAGAGGTATCTGCAAATGACCAAGGTAAAATACACTAAAAGATCTAAAACGTCTAAGCCGCAGCAAATGGCAGCACCTGAACCGGGCCCAAACGGCGAACCCATTTAGCTGGGATAATACAGTCTGCTGGTGCTTGTAGTTTATTTAAATTAAACCTTTTTTCAAGCAGACACCAGTGAGTGAGTGAGTGTGTGTGTGTGTGTGTGTGTGTGTTTGTGTGTGCGTTTCTTTTTCAATTAAGTTTCTAGGCCAGCCGCAAAGAACAACAGCAAGAACAACAACGCAGCCAGCCACAAAGTAGACAAGCAGCTGCTGTTAATAACAACGATGATGACGACGATGAGAATGATGATGATGATGTTGGCGACAGCGTCCAAGCAGCGCAGAGAAGAAAAGCCACCGAGCAGAAGTCTAACAAATTGCAAAATCCACATCAAGCCGCACCTTAAGCAAACAGCTTCGACTGCATTTCGTCCCCGCCTCAAACTTGACTGCGCACACCGTGCGTATACTTAACGTAAAACCCTTAACCACTAAAACCAACTAAGGAAAACAAGTGCTTTCGTGGACGCCGAGCAGAGGAAAGAGAATTGTTTAGCATGGGGACACTTTGGGCTTTCTGCTTTGCTGCGCTACGCTTTTCCGGCCAAACGTTGCATTTTATTTAAACTGCAGTTAATTTTCACTAAAACATTTTAATTGTATTTTTGTAATCTGTCTTCCACTAGTTTTACATGCGGCCAAAGCAAACAGCCACCAGACGACAGCAGCTGCTGTCCCAAAACTATCGCACAGTGGTGCAAAGTCGAGTTAAAAATATAAATTTCAATTCTAACGTGCCTTAATTAATTTTGATTTATTTACGAGTACTTAAATAGTGAGCATAAAATTTAAATTCGGTAAGGTAAATGCCTTATATCTTAAAATGTTTTAATTTAAATATTACTTTTATATAAAGAGCTGAAATTAAATTGAAAATATAAGTTTCTTTAGAGTGTCAGCTTTTCTTTTGTATGTTTAGAGAAACAGAAACAATCAATTTAAAAATTCAAAAATGTTTCCGATTAGTTGTCAGATTTATTTAGTTCCGGCCCAGTTCCAATTTTTATTTTTAGTTAGGCATTTTGTAACTATATTTTATTGTGTGTATATTTTATTCGTTTGTCTAATTGCCTATTATTTATTTATAAATATATAATTCTTCACTTTTTCAGACTTTTCGAATTGCTAACCACAGTGCTTGAGTGAAGTGAGCGCATTTGGCCACGCCTTAGCCTTTTTTAGAGGGAGGCGGTTGCGGGTTATGGCCGTTTTATAGCTGCGGCCAAAATGGCAAAGCCACTGCCATTTTTAATGCAATAAAAGTCAACTTAAAATATGCAAATTACGGTAGTTTCAAATTTGTGCAGACTGCCGCGACTGGCGCTGTCCCCTCCCCCTCCCCCTGCCCCACCCCTCTCTCTTTCCGGCTAACCCTCTACCCTCAAGTAGTCACAGTTAGCAGCAGTTACTCAGCTTTCCGCCGGCTCCTTTTGGAGTTGTCCAAAGTGGTTGGTGGCCATCGCCGGAGCCTGGTGCGAAATGTCATTAACATTTCTCTGGGCCATGGACTTTTAATTGTCTGGTCGAGTCTGGGGTCTCAGTCGGTTCGGGCCCGCTTTGACCTGGCCGCCGCGGCGACGTCTTTGAAGTTGGCCAAAGACATTAATGTATATTAGTGTCGCAATAAATTAAAAACATTTTGCTGTTCATATTTGCCAGCAGCCAGCGCCGCGTGCCAGTGTTGAGCAACGCACTTAAATCTAATTGCAGCCCCTCTAAAAGTGCCCATTTAAATTGCCCGTGGGTTTTAGTTCAGCTGCATAAAGCACTTTTGTAATCAAATACGCATAAAGCCCCAAACGAAATTCTTCAAATAAAAAAATACAAATCACCTCACGTCCCCTCTTCACGCCCTTAAATCCACTAATGAGCCATATCACGTTACTGCAACTACAAATTCTGGCGCTGGTCCTTTGTATTGTTTGTCGCAAAAAAAAAAAAACGTCAAGTAAAGAAATGAAAAAGAACAACAAATAAAACAAGAGGGGGCGCGCACACAAAGCCCGGTCTGCGCATTGGGGCGTGGCGTGCTTCAGCTAAAATACAAAAGCGTCGATCCCAACAATGGGGGCAGGTCTCGAGGGTCGCGCGTTTCCATCACTAAGCCGCTTAGCGCAAGGTGTCAAGTTTAAAAATCAATTACTTCAAAGTATTACAATAAGAAATCGAGCGACCTCCCACCCCTCACCCCTCACCCCTCACACCTGGCACCTCACACCTTTGCACACCAGTTCCCCTCCAAACTTGGCCGTGTCCTATGGCATCAGCTAACGGTAAAGGCTGAAAATGCTTGTAAACATGAAATGCGATGCGCTGGCAATCGATAAAAGTGCCACAACTGACAGATACCCTCCCTCCCTGTCTCCTGTTCAAACAATAGATAACGCTTTCAAGCTCTTCTCGACGCTTCACATTGTAATGCACTTGAGTTTCGCAATTAAAGTTAATCAAACAAAGTGAAATTGTTGGTTTTTTTATGGCCTGATTTAATTTATCACATTATTAAGATAATCAATTTAATAGTAATTGCTTTAATTAACCAATAAAATACATTTGTTTTTTAAATGTCAACTAGTACAATTTACTATCAAGTTTAATTTTTTCCAATTCCGCATTCTTGCTTCAACTTTCACTTTTGATTTTCCAATTCTCCTCAATTAATGTAGTTTTTCTATAAGCCTGCCTCAACAAATTAACGAAAAACTAAGTTTATGATTGATCAACTAGCAAACTGGATTTAATCTTCATGTTAAATTCCATGTTATTAACTTTACCAGCAAGCAGTCGCTATATATCTAGCGAAACAATGATAGATCTGCTACATCGCTCATTAAATAACGAAACCGGGCAGAAGACGAGGCATGTTCGGCTACATGTTGCCCGGCCACGTCAAATACATGCCACAAATGGATATGCCCCGGGAAATTCGTAGCCTACTTTTTGGGCGCTTGCTTCGTTTAGGCGGCGCGTGTTTTGTACAAGTTCTCAACTTAAATTGCGCAGCGAAACGCGTTTTGATGGCACGCACATATACCATACCATACCCGACCCCGCCCCCCTCCCCCCTCCCCATCCTCATTTGGGCAGCTGCCCCGACGCATGCAAACTGCGTTGCGCAGCCTTTGATTGATGAAGTTGTTGAGGAGTTGGGCGCCCAAAATTGTGGGCCTGGCCGAGTGTTAAACACTAATGGCAGCTTAAATTAGATTAGAGAGCTCGCTCTCTCTCTCTCTCTCTCACTGTCCCTCTCTCCTATGTGGTGTGAAGCGTGACCAGCGCATTTGCCATTTCCGCTTCCGCTTGGATTTGAATTTTATAGCATTATTTTCATTTTTCCGACCGCCCATTTATTTAAACTATTTGGCAACCCCCGCAAAAAAAAAAAAAATATATATATATATATCCTGGTATCAAATATCAACTCATAAAAATCGCACAAAAACACATAAATAAGATTTATTGTTATAGTTGCTACGCATACAAACACAAGCACATACACACTTACACACATAACGGCCGCCTGCCCAGGAAAATTCCAATGGCCATTACGTATACGCAATGTACGCACTGGATTGTTTTCGTTCTTTGGCTGGGTGGTGTTAAATTTTACGTAAAAATTACGCTAAAAATTAAATATAAATTTTTGCTTAGATGCAATAAAATTCACTTTCAACAGGCTAAATTAACTTTTTGTTGGGGTTTGCTAAAAAATTCGTATAAATTAGGTAGGGGAACTTTTCGTAATCAGCCAAATATTAAAAACCAGTCGATGCTGCAGAAATATATATTCAAAAAAGACTTATGTAATAATCCTTTACTAAAATTCATTTGTTTTAATGTTTGTTTTAATATTTAAAAAACGATAGCCAAAAGTCTAAAAATGAATAAAGTAAATTATTTATCAAGTTCTTTATTTTATTAGCTCCAATTTTCAAAATTTCCAAATATTCTGACTGAAAAATAAAAAATAAAAAATTTGTAGAAATTAATTTTTAATTTTTGATTTTAATTCTTATATAAATCCAACGATTATGTTAAAATTTATTCACATTTATTTTAAATTCAAGATTTTATGATTTAATTTTATTATCAAATAAAACAAATTGTAAGTGTACTTTTGCCTCGTTTTTCTAATAATAAACAAAATCTTTGTTTGCTTTTCAGCTATCGTGTCAGAAACTAAACACAACTATTTTATTGTATGCTTTTTCTCTATTTTGTTATAGTTTTTTTTCTCCCCATTTCTTTTGGTGTGCTGTTGACCACGTGAGCTGGGTTTTGTGTGTGGAATTTCATGGTTACAAATAGTTAATGTACAGTTAATTATTACATAATCACTCGCCCGCACGACACGGGAACCGGGACACACACAGCCGGTCCTCGAACTGTTGCCCGCTGCCGAGTCCATTGACTCGCTGCTTAAATTTATATAGTACCCATTCCTGCCGCCATTTGTTAGTGCTGCCAGCCATAAATATTAATTAAAAAAAAAAAACAAGAAAAAAAAAACAAAAAACAACAAGCAACAAATAAAACAGAGCACGAATAATCAACAAAAGGGTTGACCGTCTGACCCGCAACATTTCCTGTTACCCAATTGTTATTACGCTTTTATTTGGGCTAAGGCAGTGGCTAAAAGCGCACAATAGCCACAACAAAATGATAGGCTAAACAAACGGTTCGAAGGGGCGTGGCCTATTTTCAAATTGCTGCTGCCTATAAATACGCCAATAATTTGTGGTTTCTACGCAACTGCGACTTGACTTCTCCGTGAAGCAATTGTCAATTGGCCATTGAAGGCTGCGGGCCAAGGCCTGTAGCCCACAGGTAATAATCAGTAACCAAGTCGATGCATTATCGAAATTAATCTGATGTGTATATAAGCACATGTTAAAGGTAAACTTAGCCCAGGAAATTTAATGGAATTACAATTTAACTCTGTTCTTAAAAGGCTAGAAATAGATATCTGACCTAAAATATTTGTCAATAGGGCAAAAACTTAAAGCCACCTCAAATACTTTCTCAAATACTTATTTTAACTTCTGTTACGCTTTTTCAAGCAATTAGAGTTTGACAGCAACAGCAGCTCTTGAGTCTATTCTTATTCATATTATACGCTTACTGAACAGTAAATATTTCTCAATAAAATGTATAAAGCAAGGAAAAATAGCTTGAATTTTTCTACATTTTTTATCCATATTGAAGACGTACGACAATCAGGAGCGAGGCCCTTAAAATAGCATCTGTTAAGGCATTTGATGGCCAATATTTTGCGTCCACTTCTTTGCCCAGATTGTGTGTATAAAAATTGCTTTCTAAACGTCCGAGGCAAATTGTTTCAGCTGACAAACTCGAGAGCTCCAAAGCGCCGCCAAACAGCAGCAAAAGGCGAGTTGATTGAAAAGTTGTTGGCCAACTGGTTGAGGCAGTTACCTGACTGGGAATTCAGCGCAAGTGGGGGGGAGGGGAGTGGCGTTGGGCTAAACTCCCCGTTGGCCTTAAGCTCTGCAGCAGCATCAGCTCTCTCAGGTAACTTTTAGCCAAAACACTTTGCACATGTTTTTGGGGCGTTGCGAGCTATTTGACAAAAGTGCCAGGCCAAAAGCTGGGCTATTTATTATGCCTGGCACTTTGGGCCAAACACACGCACACCACACACACCACACACACACACACACACACTGCATGCAAGCGGGCAACTGCGTAAATCATTTCCACTTTATGCGCTCCGTAAGCCAGACAATGTCAACAAACTGCAAAGACAGAAGACGCAGAAAGAGGGTGGTGGGGGGGGGGGGGGCTGACGAGAGGGGGCGGCAGCGAGAGACAAGCATTATAACGCATTAAAAAGTAGCTGCAGAGTAACAGGCAAGCGTAGGGTCCAAGGGTGGGGCGCCAGCAAACGACAATCTCTTGCCAGCCAAAAAACTTTGGCCGTTTAGAAAAGTGTCAAGCATTTTATCACACGAAGTCCACAACAACAACAACAACACTCAGGCCATAATAAATCTCGCAGCGAGAAAACGAGCACAAGTTATAGCAACGAGAGAGAGAGAGAGAGCGCGTGCAGCGAGCGCCGTAATGCATTGCAGCTAAGCAGGCGCCTAAAAGTATGCAACGTGCAACTGTAAACAGTCGAGTCGAGTGACTAACTGACTGCCTGACTGACGGCAAGACTGAGTGAGTGGCCAACTGACAGTTTGGCCATTTGGTAAGTTTGTCCGCACAAGCCGAAAAACTTGTCAACATGTTGAGTGCAGCAGTTGGCTGCCGCCTCCGGGAGATGTCACCGCAGTTACCCGCACAAACTTTGTGGCAAACGGAAAAAATAAAAAAATAAAAAAAAAAATAAACCCAAAAAAACGTGTAATAATGCTAGACTAGGTAATATTCTGTAATTGGAGCGGTGACAATGTTGCTGCCATTCTCGAGCCTATACGAAAAAGTCGCAGTAAAAATCAATTTAAAAATCTGTATAAAATTTTAATGTAAAAGAAATCGTATATTGCATGCTGTGTTTTATCTGGATTTGTCTGACAAAAATTATATATTTTCAAATTTTATTTCTTCAGCCATCAAGCTGCAGCAAGCCCATCTGTCTGACTTCATGCCAATAATTAGAATAACATCAATAATACTCAAAAGTATAAATTGCAACATTTTGTACGAAATTAACTTATTTTACACAACTTTTGTATACCCTTTTGCACACTTTCAATGTTTACAGGGTATTAAAACAACAGAAAAAACACAAAATAAATAAAACTGTCATCAAAAATGAGCGTGTTTGTTATTTGCGCTCTGTTTGCCTTTTTTTTTTTTTTTGGTTGGTTAGCCAGTGTTAAGTTTGTACAGGTGCATTCCTGCGGGAGCTTAATCCTTGTGCTAGCCCGCATCGTGAGTGGATTTTGGGGACATACTAAACAAACAGCAACAGCAACTTTTTTGGGCGCTAGCTAATTGCATTTGAGATCTGCAAATAAAAACATATGAAGAGACCAGTGTCTACGGAGTGGGAAAGGGTCTATATGATATAAAACAGCGGCGTAGGCGGGAAGTAGGGGTGTTTGGGGGGTAAGCCCCTACCATCTAAATATATATTTGCAAGTTGGTAAAAACATATTAAAATGTAAATATAGCAATTAAATGGCGTTGCTTTACCCTGATAGGATTTCACTAGTACCTGTGATTGACGATGTTCTAATGACCAAAATTTATTACAAATACATTGTAAGAACTAAAAACAAAAAAAACCTACTGAAAAATTGACAAAATTATTCAAAATATAATATATTCTTAGCCAAATCACACTTGTTTCCAATTAGCTGGCACGCTTGAACCATGGTTCTCAAAGCATTAATCGCTATTATTAAGAAACAATGTAACCGAAGAGGGAAATTAATATATTTAATTTAAAGAAGGATAATTGGGGATGATAAAAAGTATAATAATGTAGCGTTAGGTCTATTTGTGTTATCACAGTAAACAAGATTCTTGTTTCCAATTAGTTGTCAACAGCTGTATATATTGAAAGAACCCCTCCTTCCAATTAAAAATTCTGCCTACGCCTGTTTTTTTTTTTTTTTCACAGTCATCAAGGCCTTTTTCGACATAAATTCAATTATTTATTGATGCTTCCTAAGGCAGCTCTTGGAGTCGTGGTCTGAAGCAAAAAAAAAAAAAAAATGGATCTACAAAAATTTCACACTTTATTACACTTTAAACTTATAATATCCCCTGCAAGGAAACAATTAACTTCGTACGCGAAACTTGAATACTTTTGAAAATTTGTATGCTGTAGGAATTAATTTCTCTATGCCTGCTTTGCTTTGACAGCTGACGGGTTGAAACTATAAATCTTTGGGTAAATCTCTGGCCGAAACAATGCCGGTCGGAATGGCTAATAAAATAAGTTGACGTCAGGGCTGGTGACGAGTTTCCATTGAATTTTTAATTACCGCTGAGATGAATTGACAAGCGGTTGGCAGGTGTTTTATGTTGCCCACCTGCGGCTTTAATTAATTAAGATTGAAGCTACGAAATGTACACAGGACACCAGAGTGCGAAAGAGATAGAGAAAGAAAGTGTGCGATTGAAGGTGTTCCCTTTTTGGGCTTTGGCTATTTTAAAATGACAACAGCTGAGCCAGAAAACATCTGCAAGATATTAAAGACGCTTTTGGGAATGAGTTGAGATTTAAGAGCGTTGTGAATTTGTAACAATTCCTTAGCGTTACAGACAGCTGCCAAATACAATTTCTAAAGCAAATTGTAGTGTTTTTTAATGAATATCTACAATTTAAATTGTATTTAGAGTCATCTATCAATTTATTTTAATGCATTTCAAAAGAAAGATTGTGTGAACACTGAAAATTTCCTAGTTTTTAATTAATAAATGTCTCATGGTTTACCATACGTCTACTTAATAGAGTAAAAAAAATAAAAAAGCAGCATGGAAAATGTTCACAATGAAATTTAAGAAAGTTTCCGCAAGTTAAGCATACCGCAAGAGAAACAATCCTAAATATTTAAATTGTGTCTTATGAGTTAAATAGTTCAAAGAAAATATACGAGCTAGAAAATTTGAATTTATTACTTATAGTGTAATAATGCAGTCGAGCATACCCTGCAGCTGGATAATTTTTAGTTATTATGGCTAAAGCGAGCTGGCGTGTCGAGACAAAAAGCAAATTACGCCGCTTATCTGCACAATTTACGTGCCCGGGCACAAAGGACATTGCCGGCAGGTCCTTTTTGTCTGCAGCGCCGTCCCCGCCCCCGCCCCCGCCCTCGCCGCCCCACGCTGCATTTTTGCGTCTTTGTGTGTGCGAGAGCGCAGAATTTGTGAATTTCGCGTCGAGCGGCAAATTTCACCAACATCAAATGCAGCGCGTGCCGCAAATTCAAAAGGATTCAAAGCGAAAGCTTTAAAACAAAAGACCCAAAAATGCGAAAACGCCTTGAAGCCAAGGCGACCAAGGCGACAACGCGACAAGGCGACAAGGATGCGAACGCAGCACAGTTCGCATTACAAAGGACGCATCGCTGCAGCCGTTAGAAAAGCGCAGCTTGTTGCCCAAAATCCGTACAAAATGAAAGTTTCTCGCCTCCATTATATACACTGTTTTTTACAGGGAATAACGGTTTTGAAATCACGTCGTTAAAAAAAGAGTTTCAATGGCATTTAAAGCCCCAAGATCTTTAAATTATATTTTCAATGGGAATAACAGTAGTAGTAAGGGTCACAAATTCTTAAGTGAGAAGTTTTTAACTGATTTCACACTATAAAAATTAGCTCCAAAGCCCATATAAATTTCATTGGTTGGGTTTACGGTTCCAACCGAACTTTGATTCGTCAAATTAATTTTAAATTTTAAAGCAAAACATTTATAAGATATTTTTTATAACCATAAATATAATGTATATATTTTTTATAACTATAAAACATCAGTTGGAAAAGCCAAGCTATTTCTTATTTATGGAAAAACATGGCATGTGCTTTTTCTTAATTAGAAAGGAATATATTCTTATATATTTTGATTAATGCAGCAGTTAATTTCCTTAAAGAGAAAATGTTCCGATTTAACTTAATTAAAGGATAAATGGTTCAAATATTAAAATTCGACAAGAGAACGGCAGCATCTCTGCTCTAAGCAGAGTATTCCACAGTCGAGTGCCACCAATGTTTCTGTTGCATTTTTTTATTGCTGTGTTGCCACACGATGCCAGGCATAGAAATTGCGACTTATTGTACATAGAGCTATATATATAAATATATGTATGTGTGACAAAATTCTAAAGAGCTGCCCGAAACGAGCTGCCAACTTAAAAATGGAATGTGGGCGAACAGGGGTGGCAAGTGCCAAAAGCTTGGCTCGCATTTTTGTGACTTTCATGTACCATAAATTATTTTATGTTATTATTATACAATACGTACAACATGTAACGGGTTGAAAGGGGCATAGGGGAAGAGTCGAGCGGGGGCCGACAAGCAACAAGCAAATGGTGAATTTTACTTTTATTGCGATTACGTTGACATCTTGATGGCGTGCTTTACTTTTACTTCATGGAGTTGGGTCAAAATAAACCTAGCAAAATACTAAAAGACAATGAGTCCCATAAACTGAGCTCCATTTACAGCAGAGATATAAATTTGATGATCGTTATTGATGTGAGATCAATGGCCAATCATATACCTAGGAAAAAGGAAGAAGTTTAATGTAAAAATAATTGGCTGATGAATTTTTGAGAAATTTTAAGAAATAGTATTAAGCTGATTTGAAATTTCAATTAGTTTTTTAAGATCCACAATTTATATATTGATAATTGATAATTATAAAAAAAAAAAACAGCAACAAAACCAAATCTAATAAAGTTTTACTTAGGAGTTTCACAAAATCGCAACTAATATTCTACTTTAATACCTCCTACCTCCTTCATCCTAAATATCACGAAAATCCCACAAAAAAATTAGACTTCTAGAATGTTGGAATTTGGTCCAACTACCAGAAAACACAGTTGTTATACTATAAGACACGAACGAGTTTATTTAATGGAAAAAATGCTTTCTAATAAACTTAATTATTTCACAATATCTCTTTCGCTACAACGAAGTAGTTCATGAGTAAAATAGTTTGTATGCAAAACAAAAGGGAACTAGACTCTAATGAACTTACCTCAACTCACGAGTTACCAGATTTCTAGTTTGTAAATAGAAACATACGCTAGTTTTCGGTTTGTCTCAAAGAGGGCAGCGCCGGCTAACCACTACTCTCTCTCTACACAAATCTGCACATCACTAAACAGCCGACTTAACGTATATATGACATTAATCGGTGGCTCTTCTATGGTTGCCATAATGTTGTCGCCCAACCTATATTGCCAAACAATAGTTAAAATGTCACTCCAGATGGCATTTATCATAACGGCAATACGTTTCCCCTCCCCTCCATCCATTTAGGCGCGCATTTACAAGTTAAATTAATTTAATTTGAACTTAATTTAAATATGTTCAACTTAAAGTTTTCAAATATACTTGGCTATAAATTAATGTACAATTAAAAAAAAAAACGACACTTTGCTGATCGTTACCAAATAACAAACGTAACTAATATTGCCTAAAAATAGTTACAGCTGAAAAGCATTAATTTCTTGCCCCGTAAATGTAATTTACATGGTGTAAGAACCCATGAGTTCTTTTTTCTGGCATTGTCAGCTTTTTAAAAATTCCATAAGCGTTTGTTGTGTGCTAATGGAGAGTTTAGACGAGCGAGCGGAGTATTTTATCGCTCCGCTGAGGGGCGAGGGGCTCGGTGAAATTGAGTTGAAGCAAAGTGCAGCCGGAGCTGTGGAAACAAAGCGAAATGAAATCATAAATGCCCGGACACGTGCCGTGGCAAGGCACAGAGCACCAGCCACGTGCACCACTTGCAAGTTGCAAGTTGCCAGTTGCCAGTTGCCAGTTGCCAGTTGCCAGTTGCCAGTTGCCACTTGCCCCATTTCCAAGCGTTGGCAACGAGGTGTTGAAGTTTTTGGCAAAACCCTGAATACGGAGTTAGTTAAATATTTAAATTTATTTATTGACGGCGCACTCGGGCGGCACTCAGAGTCCGGCGTGCCGCACGCTGGCCGCCCATTTAAAATAATCAGAAAAACTAAAGCAACAACAAATGAGAAATAAGGCAAAGCAAACTTACCGTGTGCATCTTTGCCAGCACCGCCCAATCCCATGCCCATGCCCATGCCCATGCCCATGCCCATTCCCATGCCCATGCCCATGCCCATGCCCAGGGCTGCGCCGTGTCCAGTAGCTCCGTTGCCTCCGACTCCTCCGGAGGAGTGCTGGTGCGCTAATGTGACCGGCATTACGAGCGCCACAGCCAGCAGAGCCATAAAAATTTTCCACGTTGTTAACGTGGCCATTTGACTTTTATTGCACTTCATTTTCATGCGCTGCCTTTTTTCTATTTTTTCAATTTTTTTTTTTTTTTTGGTTTTTTTTTTTTTGTAACTTCTATTGGCCAAAGCTGCAGTTGGCTTACTTCTGCTTCTTCTTGGTTTTTTTATTTTTTTCTGTGCGCCGCTTGTTGATTTTAATTTGATGTGACTTAAGTTGGATTTGGTTTGCAGATTTCGCCAGTCGCAGCTGCAGTTTTGGCCCGTCTGGTTGCCAGTTTATGCTTCACTACTCTCCCTCGCTCTTTGTTGCTCTGCTCCACCTGCTGCAGCTCCAGCTTCTGCCTAGTGGAAGCACATTTCGATGGCGCCGCGCCGGCAGCAGCTAAAAGAGAATCAGAGAAAGAACGAGAAAAAAAATGCTTTTAGTTCAGTACGTTGAAAAGTTTTCTTAAGAGGGGGCTGGGATCTTCCTAGGCAGGGGGGCAGCTAGTTAAAAAGTTGTGCAAGTTTTCGTTAAAGTCAAATTGAAGCCGCAATTATCGAGTTGTAAGGCGTAGATACGCACACTCGCACACACACACACACACCCACAAACACACAGTTGTGCCCATTCCCAGAGGGACTTACAGCCAAGCTACATTCGGCTAAAGAATTTTTAAGCAACTGTTCAGCTTGTCAACTTGTTGAGAATGTTTTTACATTCCTAAAGGCCAACAAGTTCCCAAGTTGTGTAAAATATTTATGTATTTATATGTCAAACGCTTATTTCTTAAGGGTCATATAAATTATTTCTTATTTAATAAAACTCATGCGTCCCAGCTGGGAATCGCAGCTAAGTAGCAAAGGAAAATCTAAGAAATGAATAAGTTGAATTTAGAAACTTGCTAAATTCTTTAAATTATCAAACACAATCAATTTAATTATGAGCAACAACAAGAGGCTACCCATATCTATACGGAAAGCAGTTAACGAATTTATTTACATCTTTTTCGAGGTGAACATCAGGTATTTATGCACAACTTTTGCAAGCCACGCAAAAAGCTCTACAATTCCAGAGAACTCTATAGAAATTTGTTGAATACAAGTTGGGAACAGTATTCCCCGCTTTCTTTTGAATGCAATTTCTTTCCTGGTTTCCATAACCAGCACAACACAATAAACACGAATGATAATTTCACACGAGTCTGGTTTGGGTATTCGCATTGTAACTCAAAACTCAGCAGCAGCTGCTGCTGCTGCAGAGGCTCTTTGTACGGCATCCAATACCGTTCGCATTCACGTTACCATTCCCAAGTAGCTGTGCAGATAAAGCCACCGAGCAGCAACAAACAAAAATTTACAATTTCCGACAAGTCCCCTAACTCCCTCTCAGCCCCCACACAGCTCCCCCTCTAGCCGTAGATTGTCAGCGTTCGATAAAAATGTTGCCGTGAGCAAAAGAAAATTCAAAGGGGATGCTGCGTGCCTGAAAAAAAGAATATAAATAACACAAAAACCAAGAAAGAATATAACTAACATAAAAATTAAGGTACAAAAATTTGACACACGACAAAAAAAAAAAATGAAGATAGAGCAAAAACGAAAAGTGAAAAAAGGCAAAAGCCACACATATATCTTTTTCGAGCTAGAAAAAAAAATGTATAAAAATTCTCAGATGCAAATAATAATGATGATTTGCAAATACAAAACGGAGCTGACAAAAAAAAGGTGAAAGAAATGCTGACAAGAGAAAGGTAGCGCTAATAAATAGACACAAAAGCTGATGCCAACAGAGGGTTGCAACAGATACCAAAATACGCCATAGGGCCAAAGGGTTCACAGTCTAGGCAATGATATAAAATTGTGAATGGGCGGGTTGGCGGACTGCGAGGGGGTTGAGGAGGAAATAAGAAAAGTCGCCGGCAAATCAATAGAAACGCAACCTGGGCAATTTTTAAGTTTTACCTGACCTTTTTTTGTATTTCTCTAACAACTTGGGGTATTATGATATTCAGATGCAGTTAAAGGAGAATATACTTTTTCTAGATTTCGTAACGAAAAAATCGATTAAAACGTTACTTTGAAAACTAGAAAATAATTTTTATTGAATATTTTATAAATAGGAAAATATCTTTATCGTCATATACCTATTTTCTTTATTTATAACTTTATATCTGAATAGATATATAGAATGAATATTTTCAGTATTTGCTAATAATATTTTCATTTAATAAAACTTGTTTAATGTATAATTTGGATGAAGCAGATTACATAAAATTAATTAAATAAAATTAAATAAATTCAAGGCAAAATATTTAAGTTTTATTTAGACATTTTTTGTTGGACATTCTTTCAATTAAAACAATAAAGATATTTACATCATTTCAGATATTAACATATTTTTCGAAAACCCTTAAATTATATGGAGTAAATAGAGTATCTAGAATTTGCAATACTGTCGTGGCTGTTAGTTTATAATTTTGTTGTTGTTGGTGTTGTTGCCACTTCTGTTTCTATTGTCATTTTGTCAACGTGCCCGCCGAGTGTCGTCACTGGAATAGAATAGCACGTGGATTGGGTTTGGGGCATGGCGAATGAGATGCGGGAACAAGAATTGGACTGGGAATGGGTATGGGGGGAGGCGTTAATAATGATAAGAATGTAAGACATTGCAATAAGCGACCAAATGGCCGACAGATAAGCGAAGGCAAAATGCGAACAATGGGAAGGTGCCAATGTGAGAGCAATAATAATGCCCCAGATGATAATAATAATGATGATGAAGATGAAGATGATGTTGATGTTGATGTTGATAATGATGTTGCCGCTGATGATGATAAAACTAATGGGCCGACGGCAATTAAGTATGAGAAATTTGTTTAGGTTTTTCGTTTTTTTTGAATATCGCACAATACGAGAACGGGGATAAAAACTGAATGGACAGCTTCAACTACACTTGAGCAATTTGCGCACAGTCGAGTGCGCACATTAACTCAGAGAACAAACACCCACACACACACACACACGCAGAGCACAAAACAAACACAACAACAACAATAAAGAGCCTGGCAAAATCAACATGGCGTACAGGCGCCGGAAACGGAAACGTCGGCCGGTCGAGGGGCGGGCGGGCGGCCGGAGGACCAACCGACCCAGCGACCGATAGACAAACATTCAAACAGCAACAGGAAAGACGAACACGACCAAAGCAATGCAAAACAATAATGCAGCAGTGGCTATGGACGAATTATGCATGCCCTTCCAAAAGAGAGTTAGTGAAAGCGAAGATAATATATAACGAGAATATAAAGTAAGTAAAATATAAATTCGTGAAAAATTAGATTAAAACATAAATAAAATAAGAAAAGATTTGTACAAGATATCGAAATAAAAAAAATTTAAACTTTATAAATGCTTTAAAGATTTTAAGATCATTTGCCGAAGAAAAAATAGCAGATGATATTTTTGACAATTAATCGAGACAAATTTTAATTTTTAAAGGATTCTGTAATTAAAAACAAAAGAAAATAATTTAAACTTTATAAATGCTTTAAAGATTTTAAGATCATTTGCCGAAGAAAAAATAGCAGATGCTATTTTTGACAATTAATCGAGACAAATTTTAATTTTTAAAGGATTCTGTAATTAAAAACAAAAGAAAATAATTTAAACTTTATAAATGCTTTAAAGATTTTAAGATCATTTGCCGAAGAAAAAATAGCAGATGCTATTTTTGACAATTAATCGAGACAAATTTTAATTTTTAAAGGATTCTGTAATTAAAAACAAAAGAAAATAATTGTAAAATTTTCAAAAATATGAATTTTTAAACTAAGAGTTTTTCTTCTTTTTCGTTTTAGTTTTTTGTATATTATCTGTGTAGCTAAGCTTTAAAATATTATAGTGTATATCAAATATATATATACATATATATATAAATCTATCGAATACATTATTCAAAGCTTAGGCAACAAATGCCATTACACTGTTTTACTCTATGCTTTCGGGTCAAAAGGAATAAGACAAAATGAGCATGAGCAACATTTGATGGACACATTTTATTGCAAGAGGGCAGCAGCCCCCAGACAGAAAGCGGCTCCAAAAAAGGACGCTCGTCTAGCAATTGCTACTGACATGCACTCATACGGCATGCACATACTTGTTTGAGTGTCTGTGTGTGTGTGTGTGTGTGTTTGTCTAACCACTCTAGACAATGGACCCGTCAATAGCTGCCTCGGCATTTCCTGCTGCCTCTCCACGTTGTAGTTTATTATTCCCGCTAGTCTCATTCTTTTCTATTTGCTCGAAATAAATTTTTATCATGTGCCAAGGCACATTTCTGTGCCTGTGTGTGTGTGTGTGTGTGTTGGCTGTATTCCATCATGCTATATCCATGCAGTCGGGCAGCTTCATTCGGAGCGTTATTCATTTATTCATTCACTTCATTCACTCGCTGCCAGCGCTGTTTCTTATGGTTTCTGTGGTTATTGAAGCGATCATTTGGAACATGCACAGAATTTTCATGTTTGTTATTTTCGCTTCTCCTCCTCTCTCTCTCTCTCTCTCTCTCTCCCGCTCTCGCTTTTGCTGCTACCTTAACTTCTTTGCCATCTCCTTTCGCTTTGCTGCTTTTATTATTGTGTGCCCTCTCCACCAACGTTTTGGGCTCCATTATTAATGTCCAAAGCGTTTAATATGCGAATTTAAGAAAATTACTTTCATAACACGACATTAATGGCGACATATAAATGGTATTACCCACACCCATCTCCCTCCTCCTGGTGTCCGGACTTATAGCGCATATATATCTGATTTTTAGTGTCGATGAGATTTATCGTTCCATTCGCACGTTGTGGCGACTGCGGAATCTGGACTCGTGCTTCGATTCGTTGCTTGACTTATGGCCGAGCGACTTTTTATATGCAGCTGCTGCCCCCACTCCCCCCCCCCCACTGGCTTATTTATTGGCCTCACATATTGTCATTGTGCGTTTGCTGCACTTGCGGTCCTCGCCAAATGAAATAAAATCGTTTTTAATATTGCCACGAAATTTCGCATAAACTTAAGAAGTGACAGCCAAAATAGAGAAAGATGTATATAAATAAATATATTGTATTTATCCTGTCAGGACATATGTGAGCTATCCGAGTTCAGCACGCTTAAATATTTAC
Source organism: Drosophila sordidula (assembly GCA_035047465.1). Taxonomy (NCBI): domain Eukaryota; kingdom Metazoa; phylum Arthropoda; class Insecta; order Diptera; family Drosophilidae; genus Drosophila; species Drosophila sordidula. Next base: position 59,184 of record JAWNPQ010000210.1, on the reverse strand, counting down.
GACAATTATTCATCAAGTTAAGCTCACATAAAAGCTATTCTCCAGCATTTTATTATGATTAGTATCAGATATTTTATGTTAATATCAACTATATCAATAAGCAAAGCTCAAAGCTCGTTCAAATCATACTATTGAAAAAACAAAAACATCATAAAAATAAAATATATAAGAACAGCTAAGAGAGCACATAGAAATTACATGAAAATATAATTTATTTATTCTGAACAAGGAGAAGTTCTCATTATGTAATAATCGACTATTTTGTGGGTCTGTCTGATTTATTTAATTCGCATTATTTTACGCTCAGTTGGAAGAATTAAATATATAATTTAAATAGTTTTAAGGCAAAAGTTCCTTTGATGTCTACCAATAGTTTTAATTACTATATGAGGCGCTGTATTGTCTGGTTTACTTATTTCGCGCATCTTTGAAAAGAGATATATTGCAAGAAATACTGTACTACTTTACATGAATATTATGCAAAAAGTGTAACCAAATTATTTTATTTGGTACAGTTTTTTAGACAACTTAATAGCACAGTCTGATTTTCTTGCTTATGAAAACCACATTCAATCTGTATATTCTGTTTATTTACAGAAGCTTACCAAATCCTAAATGAAGGCTAGATTTACAATCAAATCTTAAAACAACATTCTTTTTCTTTCGCTCCTACAGCTTTGCCCATTTATTACACTCATCAGTTGGGCGTTATTTTAATAACACTATATTCCTGCAATTACTGTTTTATTTTGTTTCTGTTTCGTTATATGATACATTGGCGACTTTCCCTTTTGGCATTTAGTACATTTTCAATGATGAGCGCCCTGTTGTATTAACGTAATGAAACATTACGTTCGGCTAGGCGAGGAATTGGGGTTGCGAATATACTTATTTGCGGCATTTTATGAGGTAAGTTTGCTGAACTGGAACTGCTGCCGGGTGGACGTAGTCGCAGTCTTTTCAGGTGGCTCGGGCCGGGGATTGCTTCGGAACTCATCTCGTATTTTGGCTTATCTGCAAGTTTGATGGATTTTTATCCTTTTGGCCTGTCGCTCGTTTTGCCGCCTGCTTATGTATTTTTATTATTGTGTCCTGTCTCGCTCGCTCCTGCCCTTTGCTCGTGTTTGCTGCTGCATTTGTATTTTTTTATTTTATTTCTTGTGTGTTTTTATTATGGCAGCAGACACACGCAGTTTATTTATTGTGGCTGAATTTTCTTTTGGCCTTTCTCTCTCTCTCTCTCTCTCTCTCTTCATCTGTCTCTGTTACTTTGGCTCTTTCGTTTTCTTCAGTTTGGCATTTATTTATATTCGTTTCCTGTGTTTTCGCCGCTGCGTTGTCGGCGCATTTATAAATATAAATGAGTTTTGCTCGATGAAGGTTAAATTGAAATTTACTTTGTGCACAGCGATGGGTTCCTTTTTAAAGAAGCAGCGAGTCCTTTGCCATATACACAAACACACATAAATATCTCTTTACGTATGTGTGTGTGATGGAAACCTGCTGAAAACTTTTAGACCTCTGCATTTCAGCTCACGTCAATTATTTCCCTCTTTTTTTTGTGGTTTCATTTTAATTTTGATAAGCAAATGCGGCACATCCTTTTTTCGCCTGCTTCTGTTGCGTCTTCTTCTTCATCCGGGCTGAGTGTGAAAAGTTTGTTTGCCTGGCTGCCTTTTGTTTGGCCTTATCATTTGTCAAAAAAAGGAAAAAGGAATTCTTCAAATTGAATATTTGCATAAGTTTATTGAAACAGGCATTAAATCTAGACGGGGATGGAGATATGGGCGGGTACAGGTATATCTCGCCCTACTTTATGGCATCTGTTTAATTTGGCGTGTTTGTTACTGAAGGCTTTCTGCGGATTGTTTCCTCTGGCTGCTTTGATTTCTGTTGCATACTTTTCGGCGGGCAGGTACGAAAAAAACAAAATAAGCTTACAATTTTTCACTTAGCGCATTTTTGCGACAAACAATTTGACGAGTTTTCTTTTTGAAGAGCATTTCGGGAATTTAAAAACTAGTTTTAAAAGCTAGATTGCAAACGAATATAAAATATGCTATCTATATTCAGGTAAAAGCAAGATCGAATTAAGTATTTTTTTTTTTTTTTGAGTCAAATCTAATATTATTTTCATTTTATTTTAAATTCATGAATTATAAGGTGTGAAAAATATAAGATAAAAAATTATGATTATTTTATGGAACAACATGGATGTAACATTATTTATTAAACCATATGTGCACTTTTTAAAAACTCAAATATTAAAAGACAACAGTTTTTTGTTCTTGCATTGCCAAATACATAATAATAATAATAAATACGGCGCTTTATACAAATATCAATTTTTTAAATTTCAAGAACATTTTAAGTTTTCTTTATGATTTATGCATGGCACTGGAATTTCAGCTTTTCTCTGTTTCCAGCTAAAAGGCTTAAATTTGTGTTATACTCAAAAAATAAAGCAACATTAAATATCTGAGATAAGGTTTACATATTTTAGAAAAGGGAAAACACTTGAAATCATCACAATTGCAACTGAAGGCCGTTTTCCTTTTTATTTTGCCCGAGCTCAAGTTTTATGCGCCCTGACGGATTGTTGCTTTCATTTGTTTTTCGCATTTTGTTTTCTTTTTTTTTTTTTTTGTCGAATTTTCGCCAACTCATGCCAACCGCCGTTGTTGGGGGTGTTGCTGCTGTTGTTCAGATCGATTACCGTTACAAGTGCCAGATACTTGAGCGTAAAAACGCAAGCGCACGTGTCTGCAGGTTACCCCACGACCCCACGACCCCATCTACCCCCCAACCAACCCCCTCGGTTATTGTTGTTGTCTGTCATTAGGAAGATGGATTTCAAAGCGTGGCGCATTTTTCCACCATTGTTGTGGCAACCACACAGCACGCAAGGCCCAAAACCTCACCCCCCCCTACCCCCCCCCCCCCCTATCACACACATCTTTATGTTTGGCTTTGTTCTGTCAAGCGGAGATCATTTTGATTATATTTGCTGTCAGTTTATTTGCTGTTGTTGTTGTCGCTGCTGCTGCTGCTGCCAGGTAAATACAAATTAAATTATTTTCATTTCATTTTAGGCAAACATAAAAGTATTTATGATTTCCTAACGTTACAGAAATTGTTTTTCTCTTTCATTTGCTCACAAAAAAACATTTTGTAAAATAAATTTACATTTTAAGCTGCATACTTTAACAAAATAAATAATTAAATGCTTATAAAAGTAAAAAGATATAAATAGACATAGTTGAGTCCTTTTTATAAGAATATCAATCCAACGTATACGTATATAATTTTCTATTTTGAATAACAATAACAATAATAATAAAGTTGACAAGCTTAAATACAATATCATTCAATTTCAAAACTGTTTGTGTGTCCAAGAAAATAAAACCTATTAATCAATTGTATAGCCTCTGAAAACTAAAACGCTTTTGTTCTTAGCACCATATGCCAGCATAAAAAAAGAAGATAAAAATAAAATAAAAAATCGAGCTTCTGATTTTAGAGAGATAAATACAATTGAAAGAAGATTCGATTTCCAGGAAAACTCTTATTTCCAAGCAACCACTGTGCAAACAATTTTATATTACAATTTTAATAACAGGCCAAAAACGAAACCACTTTTGCAACAACAAACATATAACAAAAATAAGTGAAACTGTTTGACACAAATATTTATTAACAGTTGGCAAAGGTTATAAAAAGTGCAAATTAAATTAAAAAGAAAACAAAATAAAATGGGTAAAAATAACAAAGAAATCCAGCATTAATGTATGTGGCTGAAACTTTGTCAGCTTTGGCACCCCTTACAGCCCTAGTCCCACACACACACACACACACTCACACACATGCTCAGGGGAAAGGGGGTGTCTAAAAAGTACATTAAAATCACATTAACCCGTCAACGGTTAACGCTGCGTATACGCAACTTTTGTTTATGCGTTTTTCTTAATGCCCTTTTGAAGTACACAATGCGAACGCAAATTGGGTTTTCGGTTTGCTCAGCACTTTGATAAGCCAATGAATATAATATATATATGTTTTATATGTGTATATATAGTATACATATCTGTACAGTTATACACAGAAAAAAATAGTTTAAATTAAAACCCTTTTTGATGTTCACACATGAATTCATGAATGCAAAGAGGAATTTATTTTGAACCAAAATTGGAATTTAAATGCTGTGAGTGATAAATTGACTCTTTAACACCGAATTTATTTATTGCGAAATCGAAATTGTAATTGAACCAAAACTATTTGTAATATTAACCAAAATTTGAATTTAATTAAAATGTTTAAAACTGGGTTTCCGTTGTGTTTTAATAAAATAGAAATGTGATATAGTTGCCAGAGTGTGTCAATTAAAATTATGAGCTAAATGTTTTCAAGCCATTTTTTAAACATACTTTTTAATTCAAATATTAATTTCAAAAATTAAATATTAATTTTATAATTTATTTTAAGATTTCCAGTCTGCAATTGAAACAAATTCTTGTGAATTTTAATGAACAAAATTTGAATTCACGTCTGAGAATAGAACAACATTAATGCCACAAGAAATGAAATCGAAGCCAAGATTTTTAACTGTGTATATACGTTTAAATGGCAACTAGGCGTCAGCCAACCCTTTTGTGAGTTGGCCATTTAAACACACCTCCCATCCCCCCGCCTAACTGTCTGTTGTATCAGCTGGCAGACGTAATTGGCTTTTCGCTATAAATTTCAACAATTGTTTGGCAACCCCCCCAACCCCCATCCGCACCTTCGCCGCTCCCCAGGGACATTAAGGCTTAATTCTTGTGTATGTGTATGTTTGAGGAAATTGTCAAAATTTCCATTTGGGCGACACAATCAGCTTATCAAAAATGCAGCATACGAATTTTGTAACTGTATCCCTGCCCCACACTTTTTAGCCGGCTCGTGCGTGTTTTGGCCAATTGGGTTGGCCGGTCGAAAACTGGTTTTTCGCCAGCCTCATTTGCATATTACAATTGTCTGTTTGCCTTTTATTTATTTAGCTAATTTATTTACATTAAATTTAACTTCAGCAAACGCTGCCTTTGCTTGCCAAATGAAAAGCTACATCAAAATGCTAACAAACAAGCTCCTCAGGAGTCGAGGGCAGCCTTGAAAGTGTTTTGCCAGCAGTTGGCAACAAAAAGTGTTTTAATTGTCCAGCAACACTGAACAGGCTCGATTATTTAGTATGCAACTGTTTTTTTTGAATCACTTCTTGAAACACTTCAAAAAATATGTTTAAACAAATCTACTTTGCTTTTATTGAGAAGTTAACAAAATTAATCATTATTGTTACAACTAAATTTGTATCCTTGATAATTTCGTTATAATTTATTACTTATTATTTATTAATATTATTATTATTATTATTATTATTATTATTATTATTATTATTATTATTATTATTATTATTATTATTATAAATATATACATACAGTAAGCCCATTTATCAATAGAAACAAACATACCTGCAAGGTCACAGCACAGGTGAAATTCTGATAACTGAAAGCAGCACATCAACCAAAACACGACCGATCAACAGGACAGCCGCGCCCAGACTAAACCCTCCTTTAAGGTCGCGTCTATGCTAAGCCATACTATTGCAGCACAGAGAGCTAATCTAGCCGGACCAATCACAGCACTCCTTGCGCTGGGCGCTCTCAGACGATCAACATGGCAACTCGCGCTCGCGCTCTCTGACATTTGTACACGTAAGCAAATATTCTCCCACACACACTCACACCAGCTACGGCCGTGTTCTCTCTCTCTTTCTGCTAGCGCGATGATCGACGCCACGCTCTTTATAATCATATATGTATATGTAAAGGGCTATGAATACGCTTCCTCTTGCTTGACAATGTAAAGCAAAAAATATACATAAGAAAAATATGAAGAGGAAAAAATATAATAAAACAAGTAAATAAACTTTGAGCAAAAGTTTCGCCAACTTTTTGGCAGTCACGAAGAGCGCGAGGAGGCGGCACTTGGGAGATGGCAAGAGATGGACACTGCGAAAGTGAAAAGCTGAGACAAGAGAGCTTAAAGTACCGCAAAATGTGTGCTTTAGCAGCCGCTTTAAAGCAGCTGTTGGGCTCAACTAGAAACTAGAGAAAAAAGAACAACAAGGCAAAAACTCACCTGGCCACCAAATTGAGATTTTGGCCTTGCAAAGTGATAATCCTTAAATTGTTGTTTGTCGCTTGTTGTTGTTGTTGTTGTTGTTGTTATTATTGTTGCTGAACTGTGTCACGCACAATGGCAACACTGGTTTGGGCGTTCACAGAACATGGCCCAAAACTTTTGGCCACGTGACCAACGAGGTAAACCGGGACTCCACGAAACTCACAAAAACACATACACACATACACACATACACACGTTAACTGTAGGCCAAAAAGAGGAAGCAATTCTTGACTTTACTGTAACTGTAAACAGATTTTACATAATTCACAAAAACTGCACATTTACCGTTTTTTGCGTTTGCACTGGACGGCGCATCATTTGCGATTTGTTTTCGTTTTCATTCGCTTTGCCAAATTTTAAATGTAACTTCAATTTACGCTGGTTTTGTCTAATTCGTTGAGTTGCATTTTTACTGTAACTTTGATTTACGCAGCGTTAATCGTCACTTAACAATTGCTTTTGTCTCCCTCATTCAGTTTTAACACGTTTGTAAATCTGCAACTGTAACTGTCGATTTACGCTGCGTTTAGCGTCGTTTTTGCCGAGCTTACCGTTAACGAGTGAACGCGATGAAGGCGCGCGACAAGCGTCAGCATTTCTGCACACGTTCAAAACACTCCGACGGCTGAGCTTCAACTAAAACTACAACGCACAACAGCCACTTCGTTAAGCATCGTCGGGGCAAAAAGAAAGAAAGGCAAGAAAACGAAGCACGCGAAGGCGAACAACACGACAGCGCGAGAGGACGACAGCGCACGAAGCGGCAGCGGGCACAACAACACGGCACGTCGTGCACAGGCGAACATTTTGCACTGCTGAATACAAGTGCGAGTGTTGCGAGAGCGAGAGAACAACTGAGCAAGAGCAAGGCTGCTGTAAGCGCACCAGCGAAGAAAGCTCTGTTAACAGCGGCTATGAGCTGCTAACACAGAATAACTGCAAAAGGGCGCGATCAGACGGATCTGAAACAATTGCTTGAATTAATTATTAATTAGTTCAATAATAATAATTTATTAAACACCTTTCTTAGAAAATTTACATGTTTAATTATATATACACACATTTGTACAAGGTTAAAACTAGACGAGGCTGAGCAAAACAAAGAAAATGAGGAAAGTAAGACAACACTTGATAGAGCAAAAATTACAGTGGTGGCTCGCATATTAGAACTCTTTGGTTTCATATGCATTTTCAATTTTTGCCTAATTAAAAAAACTTACTTTTACTATTAAAAAACAAAAATAATAATAACAGCATTTACTTTTTGTTACTTTCAATTAATTTCCTATGTCACTTCAAACAATGTTCAATGTTACACAATTCTGTGCAAAAACAAATTTTTAAAAATATCTATCTCGTTTAAACGATAAAAAAGAACCCAAGTATAGGAATTTTAAATTAGTTCTAAATGTAAGGCAGTTTCAATTTTCGATCCACTACTGTGTACAATTGGGCATTGGGTAATGAGAATAAAAAGTTAAATTTTTGCTTCATGTTTTTATTATTGTTTTATACTTTCTCTCTCATACTTAAGATCGCTTTGGTAATGAGATAATTGAAAGAAAACAGAAGTCAACACGCATACAAACACACATTAATATATACTAAAATATCCACATACATTCGTTTATTTCACTAGCTTTGTCTAATTTGTGCGTGGATCGCTTTATTTTAGCTTTTACAGAGCTCGTTACTTAACATTATGCTTGTTGCGCTTCACACAGATTAACTTCAGAGAGAACTAAAGTAGTTCTTAAGTTCTCTCTGCACAGAGATTAACTTTGAGTTTTTCACATTACGCTCTCACATACTCACTCAAGTTCACATCGCACAAGCAGCGCCATCTATCTATAAGCGGAGTAAGCTGTGCTGTATAAGAGCGCCAGCGAAATAGGCCTAAATGGTTGTTGTCTGCGCTAAAGCTATGTTAATGAAATGAAATGTTAAAGCTGCAAAGTGTTTTAATAAACTAAATAAAATAAATTAAATAAATTATAAATTAAAATAATGCTATATCTGAGAGAGACAGGTAAATAACTTGCTTAATTTTAGGCACAAAATTTACATTAATTATGCCTTTAATGGCATTCAAATTTCATTGGAAAGTGCTCGCGTTCCCTTTCTGGAATGCACTTCCAATGCAAACAGTCCCCCCTCCCCCTTTCGAACACACGAAATCAATGCACTCAAATGTTAGCCAATTAACTTGAATGTTTCTCAACACTGCAAACACGCACACACACTGACTCGACTAACACACGCTTACATGTGTATGTCTTCAAGTGCGCTTGTTTATTGCCCCGGAGAACTTACACCACAGCCCCTCTCGCTCACTCCGACTCCCTCAGCTATCTCCCTCCCTCCCGCTCTCGATGCGCTGCAATCACTCAAAGTAAAAATTGTCATCAAGCTTCTCACAGAAGAAGCTAAAAAATGGCACAAAAAACTAACTACTTACGTTGTTTCGGCAAGTGCGCGACTGCCAAATACCCTGTATTTAGCAGAAGTGCAGCAAATATATTACTTTATTTATTTTGAAATTATATTATTTTATATAAAATAGTTTTTTAAACAAATTGCAAGTAAATGTGCCCTAATCATAATCAAAATTATTATTTAATTTAAGTGTAAGCTATATAAATATAATTATTTAATAATTTAATAAATCAAATTAAACAAATGTAGAGTATTATAAAATATATTTATTTAAAATAACTATAACATGAAAAATAAATATTTAATTAAAATATCGATGTCTTTGTCAGTTTAAAAGGAAATTAGCAACAAATAAAAGAAATAAATAAACAAATTAGTAAATCAAATTCATTTAAACTTTTCATTAAATATGTGTTGAAAGTTAAAAGTTAGACAACCCCATTGGCGCACTCTGCCAATTACAGGGTATTCAAAAGAAAGCCGTAGCAAAACCCAAAAACCAATTGCAACAAAATGCTCAAACACACTCAACGAAATTGACTTAAATAAATAAATGGCATAAAAACAAAGACAAACACATGCACTCCGTGTAGAGGGGGGGAGGGGAGGGGGGAGGGGGAGGGGGCAGACGGGTGGGGGGAGGCAAAGCCAAAGGGCAGGCACAGACAACTGTGCAGCAATGCAACACAAAATGTACAGTCAACAAATGGCAAAGAGTGGGCGGGGGAGGGTGGGGGAAGGGGGAAGGGGGGCTCACCAGTTGTTCTTAGCTTGTTTGCAACATTCGCATTTCATTTGATGCACTCGATGCGCAGAGTGCAACAGCAGCAACAACGGCAACATTGACAACATTTAGTAGCTCATCCATTTTCATTTGTATTAAGCGAAAAGCCAAAAGTGCCGTCAACTTTTCGCAGGCACTGTCTCGAACCACCCCCCCGAATTACTCAGCACTGTTCGCCCGTCGCTTGACAACATAGCTGAAAATTGCAGCGTGCAATATTCTCCCAGCCCCAACATCACTCCACCACCCCCTCCCCCTCCCCCTGGGGCATCCTGCACCTTTTAGCCTGAGACGCTCGTTAGCGCAGCTGCCATTGGAATTTATCTTATTTTTCATGCCACTCGCCTTTTTATTCTATTTATCTCCTGTTCTTCTACTTACTATATTTGTATTTTTTGCCTTCAATCTGTTTCGCTTTTGGACATATTGTTGGCCCCGTGATCGATGCAAATTGCTGCGTTCAGTTAATGCTAATGCGATTTAAAGAGCAGCCCGTAAACAGCCCAAAAAGAGGCGCTAACCTTTTTTATACCCTCACGGAGGGCATTATAATTTAAGAGTGCAGTATGTAACAACGCAGGCGCAGCTGGGTACAGGGTATCTCCTAGTCATGCACTCTTACTTGTCTTTTCATGTATTTCTACAAATTTTCTTTATTTTTTGCTATCTTTTTGAGAATATTGTTGACTACTTTTGCTGAGATCGAAAGTAATTATTATTATAATTACTTTTAAAGTTATATAATTACGTACAATCGATTATCTTATAAGAGATTTAAAAGTATCGAAACAAAGAGTAAAAAAGAATTAATTTTCTTTCTTTTCCAAAATTAAGGAGTTTTTAAATTTAGAACATTCCGAAACTCTCATTTTTGTGATGTCATAATAGAGCACTGATATTATTATTATTATTTAAAGTATAGGATGTAGTTATAATAGAATGCTAATGTTGCCTAAATAAAAACAAAGTTCTTAAAAATGTTTTTAAGAGTAGTGTTCAAAATGAAATTATTAGCTTTTAAATTAAGTTCCATATTGGAATCTTTTACTTACAAATACAAATTTTGTTTTCAATTCATTAATTTTTCTCAGTGCAAATTTATTATTAAATATAAACTAATTATTTTTAAAATAACTTCTGAAATATCAAAATATAGTATTAACGGTTTAAATGCCTGAATGATTTAAATACATTTATTGTTGGAAAAAACTGACAAAAAATCTTTTTTTATATACAGCTTACTACAAGTTAAAATTTAAAATAGAACCTTAAGTTCGCAGGATATTTAAAAAAAAAGTTAAGTGAAAAAATCATGGTTGCAAGCTCTTCAATTTTAAAAAAAAAAAACATTTTTAGCAGATTTATTGGAGCAGCAAAAACAAACGGAAGAGGCCAAAAAGTGCAGCAGTTGCTGCAACAACACATCAAGCAACAGAGGCCCACAACATGAAGAAGAAGAAAACAAAAAAATATCATAAATAAGAGGCGCTGCAATTTGTTTATATTAAAATGGAGAGTCGAAAACGCGTCCTAAGGTCCTGAGCACACACAGATTCTTGCATTGCATTTGCCAAATGCTAGCTGCCAACAACAATAAGTGAGGCGCAGCCCCCCCCCCCCACCCCTCTGCCTGCTGTTTTGTGAATTATGCGCCTTCCGTTGCATGCGGCGACATCAGAAGCCGGAGCCAAGGCGAGTTTTCTCTCCAAATAAGGTCCTGGATGCGCCTGGCTGCATATTTTTAAAATCAGCAGCCAGCCCCACCCCTGCCCCCCCCGCCCCCCTGCCCCACTTTGCACTGTGTCCTGTGTATTATTTTTACAGTCGCCCACACAACAAACGGCGCTCGTTTTTGTAATAAAAATGTCATAAATCTTGATTTCTGGAACTAAACCAAAAAGCGTGCGATAACGACACGACTGTCTGTGTGTGTGTGTGTGTGTCCGTGTGTGTCTGGCAATATAACTGTCTATTTACAGTTGTGCATATGAAGTACATTTTATTTGCTTTTATTTATTTGCACACGCTTGCACATAATTGATTTATATTCAGATATTTAAATATTCAAGTGCGAAATATAACGAAATCTTCGAGAGCGAAGCTTTTTATTAGTCATAGACAAAAGCTCGCACTGAAATGTTGAAAAGCTGCACTTTCGAGACAGAAAGAACTGCGCTGACCTCCTGGTATGACAAAGCTTAACTTAGCAATCTAATTAGAATAAAGCTTGTCAAATTAGATAGAATTCGTTGCTTAGATACAAATGTTTTCTAGAGCTAATGAGGTTTAAAGATTTTCTTGCAATCCCGCTTAGACCAAAACTTAATTTCTAAACTACATTTTGACCACAATTAGCGAGAATATATATTTCTCCCGTAGTTTTACAGTTTTGCAGACAGATTAAAATAGACGAAAATTTTTACATGTAATGCTCTCAAATCCATAGCTCCCATATTTCTCCCATAACTTTAACAAAACTGAACCGATTTTAATTTTTGACTGCATTTTGTCCAGGATTTGTCCTCTAGATTGATTCTACATTTAAAATAAATGCATTTTTGAAATTCGATTTTTTTGAATTTTTTTGAAAATAAAGCATGTTTTTCCCATCATTTTTTTATTCCAAATTTAGCAATGCAAATTTGTATTTTTAATCCATTGTGATTGTCTCAATTAGTATAAAAAACAAAATTAAAAGCGCTTCTGAGGGGCTAAAATTATTTGTCAAAAATCATGACAAAATTCACAAAACTGTTGACATGTAAAGCTCTCGGATCCATAGCTCCAATATTTCAAACGCTCATAACTTTCTCAAAACCGAACCGATTTTCAGGTTTGATGGCATTTTTCATGTCAAATATATGCAATATTGAAAATAAAATTGTAATGAAAATAATAATAATCGAATTGAAAAAAACACTTTAGCCATATTCTTAAAGATATAATGCATAATGTCTTCTTTTCTATATATTAGGCTTCTTTTCTATATATTAAAAAATGTTTCTGTCTATTTGTATATTAAATCTATTTTAATCTTTTCTTTTTTTAAGTGTAGCACTGTATCACTACAGCTATCAAATTTAGCCAGCTACAATTAATTTTATATTGTCCAATATCATATTTAAGTAACGAGCTTCCGATCGAGGCATTCGGGCACTTTATCTATCGTTGTGGAGGCTTTTAAAATTCCCCAATTATTTTTGGCATCTAATCTAAAAAGTAATTCATATCACGTTAAGTATTAATTAAACAAATATATATATATATATTAAATAGATAATCAGGGTGAACAATGAAACCACTTGACTGATGGACACTTGCGGAGATAAACGAGCTCTTTAAAAGCGGGAATCGAGCGTTGCCAAAGCGACATTCAAAGTGCAAAACCCAAAATGAAAACTCTGACTCTTTACCTGTTGGTGCTCGTCTCGGGCAGCTGTCTGCTGATTCCAGATGTTTGTAGAAATTACTAACTTACTTTCAACTCGATTTAAATATTCAAATTTTCCAATTTGCAGGCCGGTGCCGACAATTCGGTTGCCTTTGAGGAAATTGACAGATTTGGTTTCATCTCGACCACGGAGAATATCATAAAGAAAGCGCTGACCACGGTGCGTGGTGTTAATTGCACCATTAAGGAGGTCATTGCGGTCTTGGAAGCGACCACCAAATACGTGGACGACATCGATGCCTGCGGCACGGCCGTGCCCAAGGATGTGGCCAAAATAGTCAAGTCCTGCCAAAGCATTATTTCCATTTGCAACGACATCATCCATCTGCACAGCACAATTTGCGCCGACGAGGAGGAGGGCAAGATGACGTCGGGCAAGTGCTGCGGCGAACTGTTCCTGGCCGTCATGAAGCTGACCCGGAAGATAAACACCACGCTGAAGCTGATCGCCAAGCTGCCGGAAGACACCGAAAGCTGCTTCGTCGATGCCACCAACGAGGTGGAGAGGAGCTACAATAACTTTTTGCCAGCCATCGATGAGTGCATCGATCAAATGTAATCTCCGTTGAGACAGTCCATAAAGAGCATATGATAAAACTGAACAAACAAGTGGAAACCTCGTATTCGCTGTGTTTCGACTGCCCAATACTCTGTTTGCAACATTTAAACTGCTGGGCGGGGCAAAGCGTACTAATATTTTTTTTTAATATTTTTCTTTACATCAGACAGCGCGAATATTAAGAATTTTATACAATATATATCTAAATTAATATTCTAAAAACATTTTCAATTTCAAAACAAGTTAAGCATCCCAGACTAGAAGATACCCTGTGACCAGCTTTGAACTGCCGTTGCATTCGTTTTTCCTCTTATATACTTTTACATACTTTAGGCACTATGGAAAATGCATTCGTAATTTTATTAAAAATTTTAGGGATTCAAATATAGCATACAAATGTGTTTAAATAATGTTAAACATTTGTTTTTTTTTTTTTTTGTAGAAAAGCATTTCAAAATATTTCAATATTCCTTATTAGAGAAAATACATAATATTTTTAAATTCTCAAATAACTCTAAATAAAAGCTGACCTGAACTTGATCTGATTGCTATATTATAGATTTGAAGTGCTGAAATTGCTGACCAGAAACTTATTCATTTTACAGGGTCAGAAAAGTTTTCTTCTGACTATTAAATACATTTGCTCAAAACAATTTAACAATATTTTACCCAATTGGAATGCTTACAGGGTATACATAACAGAAATTTACTCTTTGCTCTACTAGACGATTCTAATAATGTATTTCTGTCTCTATAAAATAATTTGTATATGTACTCACTAGTCAATCGATTTATTCCAATGCGATTTTTTTTATGCGATGTGAATGTTCGATGCTCATTTCGGATTTACATCAAAAAACCAATTGAGAAATTGTTTTAAAAAGGCGTCCAAATCCAAAATCAACACCTAAAGTGATTTAATTAATCAATTTTGAATAGTTGATTTTGTTTTTGAAAGTGAAAACGGGATGGGAAAAACAAAAATCTGTTAGATTAAAATTTACTCCATATATAAAATATATATTCACAGTAAATAAAGTAAACCTTTATCGAATGACAGTTAAGAAAGTAGACTTGATTTTAGGTTGTTGCATTTGTTGCTATATTTATGTATTTAAAATGTAGGTAAATTTAAAATATCGTCACAACTTAAAAAACTTAGTTTACACGCAGCATTTTTTAAAATAGTTCGTTAAGCTTAGCGTTACATTCACTGGCATGGAATTCATTTAAGGCATAATTTTAATTGTTTCGCATTTGGACGATTTGAATCGCATTCTTTTAAATTTATAACTAAAATGCAAAGCATTTCGTGTCCGTCGTGTGGCAGATTTAATATATTATCTTATCACAATGGAACATCACGAATCAAACACATTTGTTTCCATAGGTTTTTACAAATAACAATTTTCGTTTTAGCTTAAATATGTAAAATAATTTAATTAAAATTAAGTGCATTAAATTTAGCAAATTTGTATAAGTACGTCAGGTAAATTATGCGATCTTGTCAATTAGTTTTTAATTTTCTTATGTTCTTTTTTCGTTAAGTTTTCTTTGCTTTGTTTTTAAATTAAGGAAATTATCACAAATTGTTTTGTAGCGTTTTTTTGTTGTTGTTTATGGTTTTTTTGTTTGTCAAGATTTTGCTGAATTGTCAAGAATTCGTTGCCCTGCGTTAAAGTTGGCTAGATTCTGGTCTCTACCAGTGATCCATGTCGCGTATGCGCTCCACGGGCGGATTACTGCGCAAAATAATAGAGAAGATTTGGGTTTGGGATTTTATATAGAAATATGTATATACAGTGATGCAAAATATAATAGAAGCGGCGTGCATTTTTGAGTTTTTTTTTTAGTTTTAACCATATTGTTAATTTTAAATTTGGATACGTAGGGGGAAAAAATTGCGCTTAAAAGCTTTAAGACTTTTGTTTATGATTTTTGGCTTGGGCGCAAATAATTAAATTGTTTTTTCTTGATTATATGAGGTTTCAAAAAGCTTATATCTTTTTTTATTTTCTTTTTTTTAAACAACTCATCCAAAAAACACGAAACTAAATTTATTTCACAGATGAAAAGTAGGACTTTTTTAAAAATAAAGGAAGAAGCTAAATGCTATAGTAAATTATTAAAAAATTAGCTGATAAATAAAGACTCTTACTGGAAACGTGAAAAGGGGTGGTAAAAACGAAAAAATAACATAGTAAACGAAATTTGGTGGCTATAGTAAAGATATACTAATATAATGAAACTCTTTTAACCAATTCATACAAACGGATAGACGGACAGGGCTAAATCGACTATATATATATATACATATATATATCCTTTATGCCTATTACATATATAAAACTAAAAACTTTATTAACTATTTTCAATGAGTTGAACGTATTAAAACAAGCCGTTTCTACTATTTTGCCCATCACTGTACAGAGATGATTTGATGATCTACTCACGGCAACATTCGCGCCAGCGCGTGCTTGTGCAGCGGCGATATTTGGACCGCGGCGGAGGCGATGCTGGAGCCGGAGTCCTGGGAGAGGGTGCGCTGCATGTGGTGCATGGGATGTGAGGCGACGGGGCCGCCGCCGACGAACTGCAGCTGCTGCTGATGGTGGTGCTGATGCGCTGGCTGGTGCGGATGCTGCTGCGAATGCTGATGCTGATGCTGGTGCGAGTGCGGCGCGTGCGAATGCGAGCTGTGCGCACTGTGCGCGGGCAGCTGCTGGGCGCGTCGGAACGGATGGCGCCACGGACTCTTGGGCGCGTCGCCCTGGAAGGCCTTGTTCTCGACGCCGCTGCTGGAGACGCCGGCGGGACTGCCGCGCCGCGGCGCCGTCGCGTGCTGCATGTCGCGCGCCTTGGAGCTGAGGCGCCGCAGAATCCGCGAGCCCAAGCCGGGCGGCTCCTCGAGGCCGCGACTGTTGCGCGGCTTGCGATAGCGCACATCGCTCGACTCCTCCAGGATGACGTGGCGATCGTACGGCGTGCCATAGTACACCTCCAGCACCGTGGAGAAGGTGTGCGGCCACACCAGGTCGATAATGGAGATCAGCACGCCGGCAATAAAGCAGAGAATGCCTGCCAAAGGAAAGCAAATAAATGTGAATACTTAACTTTATTAATTTAAATCAATAATAATTTAATTCAGTTTTGAACCAAAAAAGTTTAACCCGACAAGTTATATTTTTAAAATTATAAACCGAAATAATTCGAACCGAACCTGGAACCTTCTCTGGAAATGGTTCTTTTTAAAAGAATGGACAATTAGAATCGCAAACACTGTTATTCCTGACCTCAGAGATATTCAACGTCTTAATTCAAAAATAAACAAGTAACCACATTACAGTCGGGTGTAACCGACTGCGCTATGCTCGTTCACAAGGTAAGAAAACAGAATCAATGATCAAAATGCCATCAAACATGAAAATCAATTGAGTTTTAAACATGGATCCGAGAGCTTTACATGTCAACATTTTTGTCATTTTTGGCATCATTTTAGACCACCTTTCCTCAGCCTTTTTTTAGGAAAAAAACCAGAAAAAATTTTAATTTCAATAATGAATATATTTGAGATACAGAGTCAATCTAGAGGATAAACCATGAAAAAAATGACATCGAACATCAAAATTGGTTCAGTTTTGACAAAGTTATGGTCGATTGAAATATGGAGCTATCGAGATTTACAAGAGCTTTACATGTCAAAATATTTGTCAATTTTTGCATGATTTTTGACAAAAAATTTGAGCCCCTCAGAATCGGTTTTAAAATTGTTTTTTATACTCATTGTGTCACCCACAATCGATTAAAAATAAAAATTTTAATTTTTAAATTTTGAAAAAAAAAAATTTTTCCAAAATGAGTAAGGGGTACATGCTTTTTTTTTTCAAAAAAAAAATAAAAAAAAAATTTATTTTCAATATTTCATATATTTGAAATTCAGAATTAATATAGACGACAAATAATGAAATAAATGCCATCAAACATGAAAATCGGTAAAATTTTGACAAGTTTATGGGGGTTCGAAATATGGGAGCTATGGATCCGAGAGTTACATATGATTTTGGTTAATTTCAATAAGCCAAGAAAAATCCTAACACTTTATTTGACACGGATTATCACGAGTGTATATTCCAAGTTTCAAAACTCCAGCTTCAATGGCGTCGAAGAAAATAACGTTCATATGAACGGACAGACATTGTACTAACCCAAATACTCCTTTCACTTCGTATAAAAAATAGGGAAACAAAACTAAATACTTTCCTATACATAATAAATATTTGTAATTTAAAATAAATATACAATTTTAAATAATGTGACAAACCAAGTTTCAGCCTAAACCTGGGTTTATTAGCCAGGCGAACCTTAAGGCTCGGTATTGGTTCGAACCGTGAACCGAATGACCGACAATTTTTCTTCACCCGTTTTTCTTGAATGGAAACTCACCCGCAACCAGCACCAGCCAGTAGCACCAGCCAAAGTGGAACTCGAGGCGACCGCCCTCGAGGAAGATGCAGAGCGGCCGCTGCGGCAGCAGGCAGTGGTAGCCCACGGCGGTGCAGACGAGCAGCGCCCCGGTCAGGGCCTTGAGGTAGGCGCCGTAGCGCGGCACCGCCAGCAGCAGCAGGTTCATTAGGAGCCAGGAGGCCAGCGAGGCCCACAGCATGATGCTGGCGAAGTAGCCGGCGGCGCGGTATTGGCCGCCCCACGAGAAGCCCTCGCGGCCCAGGCTGAAGTACTCGGCCACGGTCAGAATGGGGAAGGGGAGGCCCCGCTGCAGGGCCAGGCGATAATTGGCGCTCATGTCGTTGGCGCCCTCCCAAGTGAAGCGTTCGTTGTAGTCAATGTCCGGCGGTGTCCAGTTGCCAATCGGAATGGCTGCAGGGGCGA
The DNA here is from genome assembly GCA_035047465.1 of Drosophila sordidula. Classification (NCBI taxonomy): domain Eukaryota; kingdom Metazoa; phylum Arthropoda; class Insecta; order Diptera; family Drosophilidae; genus Drosophila; species Drosophila sordidula. Next base: position 40,848 of record JAWNPQ010000210.1, on the reverse strand, counting down.
GAAAGAGAGAGGATAAGTTTAATGCAGGTTTGTGTTGAAGAAATATTATTTTAAACTAATAAGAGTAAGGTAAGCTATTTTAACAAATCTGTGAGAGTAAAAGCAACCTTTTTATCTACCAACTTACATTATAATAACTATTTATTATATAGATAATATATATAATAAATATAGCTATATTAATAGTATGACATATAAATAGAATGCTGTCAACTTTTTATCTTACAGATCAGTTAAAGTAAAATGAAAAATAATGTTAATCAGTTGTCTGTCAACTTAAATTTTAATATTTACATATCTTAACAGTAGATTAAAGACAACATTTTACTGTTAATCGTTAATAACAGTTAGTTAGTTAGCTGATAAACATTTCTATCATATATTTTATTATATACATTAAGCTCTGGGAGCCCAAAAAATTATTATAATAACTAGGTTGGTAACTTATGGTTAGGAACACCATGTTAAAGATACAATACTTCTGATCTCAAAGAGGTTTTTATTATTTTATCACAGAAAATATTTAACACAGATATGATCAGTATTATGAATGATCATTAAGAAATGTTCTTTAAAAGTGTAATTACCTGAAGGTAAACTACAAAATATGTTAATATTATAAAATAAAAGTAGTGTGTTCACTTTTAAACAGCTAGTTAGCATATCTTAAAGTTATCTACAGCTTAACATAAATATTTTAATAAAAATAAATATGTTATGAATAAAAGATGAAATTTTGGGGTTTTTTTTTAAATTTTCCATAATGTTATTCAAATTGTTGAGTTATTGCCAAACTTTACGAATCTTTTGTTCCGGTTTTGGGTTATTTTCAAGTCAATAAATATATATAAATTATTAGAGTACTAAATTTGAATTAAGTATCCGTCTTTATTTTATTTATTTTTCTTTAAGAGTAAAACTTTAATTTAACTATAAGCGCGCTCAGAACTATATTGAGTCATCTTTTCAGTTTCTTTGTCTTTTATAATTATTTGCATTATTTATGTTGCTTACGTTTTCTTGTTGACTTTCGAATCAAAAAAAAATATAATTCTATGCCTTTTACTTTAAAATGCCGCCGCCAAAAGAGATCGTCTCTCAACATATGTTTTGACTTTTTTTGTTTTTTATTTTTTTTTCTTTTGCATATTTTGTCACTCGGTGCCAGACACTTTGGCAACGTGCGCGCCTCCACAGCAAACAAGAATCAACAACAACAACAACAACAACACCGACGACAACAACAATAATCATATATCATTTGAGTTTTGAGCTTTCGATGATGAAGACCGCTTTTAACTGTTAAAAAGTTACGCCAAACACGAAACGAAACAAAAAGAAGAAGATTAATGGTTCGCCTAAACCAAAATGCTTTTAGAATTAAAAGCAAAAATCGGCTGATTATATAGCGCGTGGGTTGATGATAAACAAAAGTCTTTAGAAAAGTTGTTCTTTTTTTAATTTTAAAAGGCCGCCCATCAAAGTTTAAAGCGCGTTTAAATTAAGTTTCTCCATGGGGCGGCAGATCGAAGTATAGAAATTTCTTGTGATCTTCGCATTATCCGATTAGTCAGCTAATGACGCACTAAACAGTTAAACACGATTTATATGAGTATGCACATATATCAGCATTAAAAGGCTGATGTAAACATCTTTTCAATAACTGACGAGTGCACGAGTTTCTCAAATATGCGGAATCTATTTGATCAAGTTGTTTGGCCGCTTGAGAGGCGCACAAAATAAATAAAATAAATTAATGACCATAAATTATGCAAATTTGATGGCAGACTAGTTGAGAAAAGCATGCGAATATACATTTGGTATGAAAACTAAAATTAAAAGTAAATAAAGGGATGAAACGATTAGTTAGTTTAGTTTCTGAACTATTATTACATATAATCATATGTTCATTAGCGAGTTTATTTTTTTTTTTTTTTTATATTTGTAATATAATACAAACATAAATTTAATTAAATATAAATATTTTTATTAATTTATAATTTAATATAATTCAATAATATATAATATTAAAATATTATTTTAATTTAAAATGTTATATTAATAACGACATGTATTAATGGATCTAATTATATATTGCATAAAGTCAGATAAAGGGGTACTTTGCACCCGGATGGCTGAATAAATAATAACAAATTAAATAAATTTATAACTACAGGATATTTGTTTCATTGCAGTATTTTGTTTTGGGATTGCCTAATCATTTTTAGTGTAAAAAAAAATACCATTAGTTTTGTTGAACATTATCAAAGAGAACTTTTGAAATGACCCTCGCACACATACAAAATTGGAAGCGGGCCGAAAGCGCGTGCGCTTTTATAAACCGGAAAATGTTGACGAATGTTAACAAAATATGCAAACAGTTGTTGTTGTTGTTGTTGTTGTGCAGCGGCTGCAATTGATTATGCGATGTTGTTGCCGTTGTTGTTGCACTTTGGAGCCGCTCACTCGAGTTGGCTTGTGCTTAGCAGCAATAGTTGCTGCTGTTGTTGTTGCAGTTATGTAAGGCTGGCTCGCGTTAGCGCCGAGCCATTGACAATGAATTGCAAGTGCGAACAGCGTGCAGCAACGTGTGGGCTGCCGGCAGCGGGGCGCAACGAGGTGTGCGTTGCGTTGCGTTGCGTTGCACACACACGTTACGCATACGCCGCGTGGCCGTCACTCTTGACGCGCTGCAGCTGCAACAATTTCCGGCTGCGACAGGAAGTGATTTTTCAATTGCTTTTCATAACTGCGAAGGTTGCAAAATTGTTGTTGCCGACGGTGTTGCAGTTGCAAAGTTGCCGCTGCGTTTTCTTGTTGTTATTGTTGTTGAGTAGTTGCCTGGCGTTGCGGCCAGGCTACCACTTGAAATGTGCTTGTCAAATGAACCGTTGCATTGGGTGTTTGTCAAGTGGCTGTCAAGTGTTGGCAGCCGTTATATTGTGTCTCATTATGTGCTGCACAAATGATTTATGTAAAGAGTACACTCAGCGAAAATGAAAAGGGAAGCAATTCAGGACTGACGTTGATAAATTAAATATATGCAAAACAATTAAAAGAAATACTTAAAAACAAAAATACTATATTTTTGGCAATTATGTTAGTTTATTGGAAGATTAATTTTCCAAAAAAACGTAATTTCCTTTTTTTTTAAATAAAACAAATATATAAAATAAAGTAGAATAAACTCTTATTTAAATTTGTGTAATATATGAAAATCGGTTTGGTTTCAACAAATTTTTGGAAGATTCTTAAATAAAACAAGCCATTTAAACTATTGTAATTAAAACAAAAAAGTAAAACTATTATTTATAAATATGTCTTTAAACTAAAAATTACACCACATATGTATTTGAACTTACAGAGGAGCTTGACTTGAATCAATCGTTATTCGTGGACATAAAAGTAAAATCTCTTTTAATTCAAACTGATCTCTTTTCTTTATAATACCTTTCACATTCGCCATATCATTCGCTTGCCCTTCACATCCGATATCTGCATAATAATAGCTTTAATCCCCCAGTCAACAATTAGCATTCCAAATTGTTCAACAAATTGAACCGGTTTAAAAAGCAAGAAAAAAAATTTAAAAAAGAGCAAAAGAAGTCAAGCCCAAAAAAAAAAACGTGTTGATTTTCAATCAGCCACCAACTGGGAAATCATATCGATTCGGCAGTTTAATGACTTTTTATGATCGATCGCAGACGCTGCGTAGACATTTAACGCATTTTTCGTTTGCATTTTTTTTTTTTTCGATTCGTTTTTGGGTTTTCCTTTTTGGGCGCATTTTTCGTGTTCAGCCAAAAGCTAAATAGACACAACCTTGCGTCGAGTTTAAGGCCGACTGTGAATTGTTGTCGCCAACAACATTTTACAGCTGCCGATTTGACAATTTGTGTAATTGTCAACATAAACAGATATATAAGCATATGCTGTCAAATAAAACCAATTCACAATTTTTGCTTTATGTTTTCCAGTTGTTTGACACGCGGCTAATTTGTGGGCACATTTGCGTGTGCGTTTGAATTTGGGCATAAATTTGAGACGTTTCATAAGCAGCTTACGTGGCGTATGAGTCATCTATGAAATTATATATATTATAAGCGTTTATTATAAGCGTGGGAATTTCTATAAATTGTGGAAATTCATCGAAGCAAATATACCAGATATTTAGCACAAAGTGACTCAAAATAAAATCAATACCCTGTTCAAGTCTAAAATATAAGAACATATTTGAAATAATTTTATATTTTAAAAAATCTAACTAAATTTTCAACTACTGTACGTAATTAAGAAAATGGAGCCATGAGAATAAATTTATAACTCAGTGTGTCCTTGCAAACCGATTTAATAAACCAACATTAAAGTTAAAAACAGAAATTAAAATATTTCTATTCGGTCTCCCAAAGCATTTTTGCCTGTTAAATACTGAAATTTAACTCCTTAGTCCACTTAAAACACTTATCAAACAAATGCGATAGTGTTTGTATAAATACAAAAAAAATACCAAAAATCAAGATCTCATTCATTAGGCGCTCTCATTAATTACTAAGCGTGTCCAAATACTTCCTGAAACTTGTACGTACCAGAAAATAAGCAGATAAAACCAAAAAAATAAACACCAAAAATATAATTAAAGGCAAGAGAATAGCGACAATAACAGCAACAACACCAAAGGCAACATAAAGTAGAATAAAAAAAAATAAAAAAAATTACCATATCTGCGGCAATAAAATTGATGTTTTCCTACTTGATGCTTGGGGCACAGGCAACGAGGCAGCTCGCGCTTAAGTACAGCCAACAACAACAACAACAACAGCAATAAACATACACATAGCAACAAAAATGTTTAGTAAATAAGCAAAAAAAATTGTTGTTTTTTTTTTGTTTTCTGTTATGACTTTTCATAATTTGAAGTGATGATTATGCTGATTTCAGCATGTTGACTTTACTTCCCCTCAAAGTGGCAAGCAAATGGCTAAAGAGGGGGACACATATGGGTGGGGAGAGGGGGGAAGGGGGAAGGGGGGGGGGGCAGCCGACTCTCACACACAGCTCACATAATTTGGCAGCAGCGGCAGCAAAAATGAATTAATAATCATTTATGACAATGGACCAAAGGCACACGACAAAACAACAACAACAATAAAAGCACTACAAACTGTTTAATGGAGCCCCCTCCGCCCACCCACCTCCTTGTCAAACAATTTGTGTGTAAAAATAAATGAATGTTCCGCATCTGTCATCATTTTGACAACTCTCGAGTGCCGCATGTCCAAATTTATAATAAAAGCTCGCAGCTAGAACTTGACGCATTTTAAAAATAACTTTGACAAAAGGTCTAAAAAACGAAATGAGCATTTAACAGGAAAAATAAATTTGAAAATATGAAATTTTAATAGAGCGTATTTAAAATTAGTTTTAGCTGGGCATTGGTCGAGTCAGAGGTCGGGTTGAGTTAATGAACGAATGGATTGATGGGAACTGTCTTGCCTCAACTATTTTATTTTTCATTTAACTAACTAATTATAACTTCCAACTACTCAAAATGTGTGTATGTACATATTTCAATTTTATTCGCTTTGAACAAATTCCTAAAAATAATAAGTTAGATAGAAAACATACGAACCTAAACCTGAACTACTGAAATACTAAAATTGCTAACCTTAAAACATGTTCTAATATTAAAAAATTATATTTGCAAAATTTTGTTTAATCTCTGACATATCGAAAATATTTAATAGGTTGCTCCTTAAACTTGGTGTTTATATAATCAATATTAACGAAATACATTCTATTAATAATATTTTTTCACAGAGCAAATTTACGAACAATCTATGAATAATATATAAAAAGAAACAGATTTTAATTACGTTCACTTTAATTTTATTTTTGGAATGCAATTTGGGTGGTACCAATTATTTACTTTAAATACGACTAAAATAATCAAATATATTTAATTAAAACTGCATTTTAGAAGTAATTTAAAGGATAAGTCAATATAAACTTTAACAAATTACGAATTGTATTGTAAAATTAAGTTCAATTCAAGCTATAAAGTTTCCTTAACATCAGGCAAACTCCATTGTCCATTTTAATGTATTATTATGTTAAAGTCACAAAAAAATATATATAAAAAACTTGTTTGCTGCGTCATTTGACTGTCGCTTGGCATCACACGGCGCAATCAATATCGAGCTGGCTATATAAGGCCAGAACAATTCGCAGCCGTCTGATTGGAGCCACTGCAACAGAGTCAAAGCCAGGTGCGCTATAAAAAACACACAAAAATAATTCAACTTCCAAGACTTCCCAAACGGCAACAAATGCCACTAAATGTGGCAGCTTATGGAGCGTGACACACACCCACAACATTGCGGCACGATATGCAATGCAAAGCTATATAAACCATATAGCTGCAATATCATAAACATATATCATAAAGTGCAGTTTGAAAAAAAAAACTTTAAAACCAGTAAAAACTTTAGGCCAAGTGCCAAACAAATTGGCGGCACAATCATTATAAATACCAACTACATCATCATCATCATCATCATCATCATTATTATTATTATTATGGTGATTATTATAATGGCAATAACAATGCCTAAGCCGCAGTCCCAATTATTACACCTAGACATTTAATATATATATATTTATTTTGGTGATTTGACATTGCTTCAAAGCGCTTCAATTTCAATTTGTATTTGAATTTGAATTGAATTCGAGGGGCAACAATTAAGTTGTCAGCATTCGACTATGCTGAACTACTCAATATAATCATCCTGCCACGGATTGACACACGCAATTATCATATTTAAATATATACCAAAAAAGGTAGTGTGTGTGTTAGCCAAAATTGCACGAATAGGAGATACCCAGTAAACTGTTACGTAATACTTTTTTATATATTTAAATACATAAAAGAAGTAATTTTTCAGTACATTCCTTTATCATTCTGAAATCAAGAATCATTATTCCAATTTTGGTAGGAGATGTGTTCTAATTTTAAATATTCTAGATCTATGTATGCTATCTGAGAACGCACATACCAAATTTTTTGTCACAAGCTCTTCAAAAAAAAGGAATGATAATTTTAAAAAATGTTTCTTTATTTTGGGAAAACAGGTCGAAGTATTAAGATATCAAATTTTGTTCTGCGCTTGCTACCTGAGAAAATATCTTGAAAATTTTACTAAATACACCATTGGCCCTTTTTTAATAAGTACAGGGTACAAAAAAGACAGCTACATAAAATACTTCAACAGTTTTGCCTTTTGTCAGTCAATTTGAGCAGCTACGTTTGCCCTTTTGGCAAGCAACGCCCACAAGCTGACACACGCCCACAAATACACACACGCACACACATACACACAACAACAACAAACAATGGAAGCTCGAAGCGATTCGAATTGAACATGAAGTACTTTTGGCAGCGTCAGTTTTGTAAACTGCTACCGAAACATTCAGAAAGTTGAGTGGGGGAGGGGGGAGGGGGGCACGAGAAGTTAGCAAGGGGTAAAAATCTGTTATGGCCAAAAACCAATATGGTAACCGACATAATCGTTGGCCAGGCAGATTGCTTGCAGTTATGAGAGCCAACGAGCTTTTCGTTGGCCGTCATCAGCGGCGAAAATAAAAAACCAGAGACAGGCAGCACAGGGCAAATCGTGGAGAGTCTAACGGAATTCTTATAGAGTACGTAATTGCAGGGAAGTCTGAAGAATCAGCTGCTGTAAACTTTGAAAATATAAAATTTGAATTGAATAATTTTTTGCTAATAATATTACTATATCTATCAACGGTGCTTTCCTCCGATCAGCTATGAAATAATTTTTAAGGTACTGCATAATAAATGTAGGTAGAAAAATTTAAACTTAGTTAACTAAAAAATTTTACAACAAAAAAAACACTAGTCTCGAAAAGGCCGGGTCATGTTTATATAAAATATGTAAATAAATAATTGTTAAAATAATAATATTTATGCTCTATCTACATTCAACTGATATATTATCTGATACATCTATACAAATAAGTTATCGTCTACAAAATCTTAAAATATATATATATTTACACCTATGTATATACAGGCATATATCTTTAATTATATATTTGTATCTATTATATATATTAATATTTTATATTATATTTCTATATTTCTAGATCGGTTAGCTAAACTAATGTATATGGCATTATTATTATTGTTTATACTATGTCTGTATTTCAAGCTATATTTTAATATATTTGTACCTCAATATCTGTTTAAGAAAAAATATACATTATTATTATTTTATTATCTATATCTATGCCTGCTTATAGCCATAGCAAAATCACTATCACAAAGAGCATTCCAGCTTCGGTTAGCTAAACTATTGCACATTGTACATATTATGGCTGTAAGTTTATTGTTATATGTTACTTAGAGCTTGTCGTTGCAGCTCTTGGCTGGCTGTTTGGCCTAACATTTGCCTGGGATTACTTCGACTGGCTTGGCATTTCAATTGATTTACTGCGCCAGCTCCAAGCAACCATTTCACCTTTTTCTATTGTTGGTTTTGTTTTTCCCATTTGTTGCTGTTGTTGTTGGTTTTGTTTTGTCAATGAATGAACAAATGTGCGATTGAGTGAGTGAGAGAAGCAAACAAACAAATACGAGTATGCATGAGTATAATATGTGAGTAGAAAATACACACACACACACACACACACACAGTTGAGAGGCAGCGCGTCAGCAGTCACTTGTGCGAATATTTCCGCAGGTGTTGAGTGGCATTTTGTGCAATTGTTGTTGGTTGCTCGCTGTTGTTGTTGTTGTTGTTGTTGTTGTTGTTGTCTATGCGGGAATCGTGACATGCAGCTTGGCTTGGCACTTGGCCATAGAGCACACAAACCCAAAAGCCGCGCCGCTGACGTCACTGGGCTAAATATATTCCAAGTTGCCGTTGACGACTTCCACGGCGGCAAATCAATTAGCCAAAATAGTCAAAAGGCCAAATTGCAACTGCAACCGTTACTTTATACCCTTGCCAACCAAAATTTAATTAAAACCTTTTTTGAGTGCCGATTAAAATCTTGAACGAAAATTGCTCAATTGTTGCGGCTTGCGACATTTTGAAGCAGTTGCTGCGGCTGCTGCCTCAGCGTCGTTTATCTTCCGCCTGGCATCAGTTGGCAAAGGGGCACGACGACAACAACAACAACAGCCTAGCTGGGCATATATAGGTATCTCTGCTAATGAATTAAAAAAAACTCTTTTTTTTGGTAATACATTCATAATCATAAGCCAGTCGGCAACAAAAGCTATTCAATCAACAGCACGAAAAGGGGGCGGGACGCATCAAAGTGGAGCTGCTGCTGCTGCTGCTGCTTGTTGTTGCTGTTGTTGTATTTGCTGCTGATATTAACGCATCAGATTCATCAGCGAACAGCAAACAATTTTTATAAAACTTTTAACGACAGTCAATCAACAAACCTGTTGACGAGGGATCTTTAAAAAGTTTGTAGATACATTTATAATTTACATTGAAACAGCAGTTTACCAGGTGGTAAGGAACATTCTAAATTGAAGTAATTATGGCTCTTAAAAGTAAATTAAGGTGGCATAAAAGTTTTAATTTTTATATAAATCTCACTTTAAAGAGTTTACTGTTAGATTAATCCAGGAGATCTGACATATAGATTTAGGTCAATTTAGTTGGCCAATCTGTATGCTTAATCGGGCTTATTTAATAATAAATAATAATAAATAAATAATATAATACATTTATAGAAAATTTAATCAAATTCAAAAGCAAATATAATAAATTATAACGCAATATATAATCTAAATATACAAAATTTAATCAAAAACGGAAACTAATGTAATAAATTATAATCTGCAATAGTGTTGACTTAATTAATAAATAATCCCATTGTTTTTTATTTTAATTTTTTTTATTTTAACGTCGTAAGCAGCCATTGTATTAAAGTATTTAATATTCAATATTCGTTATGTGACTGTTGTCACGAAAATTTTTTAAATGAAAATGCATACTCATTCATGTGATATTTTGTTGCTTTCTGTTAAAATTTTAAAACACAAATGTTCAAATGACATTTTCTATCCATATAATAAGGACAAAGTACATTTATATCCGTAATTAAACACTGATAGTTATTAAATGATTGCTACAAAAGTACATTAATATTAAATTGCCATTTATGTTGTTATGTCTGATCTATTAAAATATTAATTTTATCAAATTATGAATATTTATAAATTCAATATTGGCTGCTATCATATTCTTCGATAAATTGTACCTTTCTAATTTTGTAATTATTTTTGTAGACATAAATCATAAATTGTTGCTTTTTCTAAATTCAATATTTATCGAAACCTGTTAAAATAATTTGCTATATATTTTTCTTTGGCAATTAATTTTTTCTTAGTTGTAAATTATAAAATAAACCCTTCACTTATAGATATATATTTTTGTAATTTATAAGAAATACATTTATAAATGTATATAGTATATATATATTGTGCCAACAACTCACCCGTCAGTGTCACATTGACGTGCATGAGGCCAATGTGGGTGCCGATGCGGGCGGGCAGCTTCTCGCGTGAGAAGGCTTTGTATGGTGCAATGATGGTTGCATGTGCCACATGCCACGCCGAGCCCAAGCGGGTGACTGCAAGTAAGGAAAAAGAGAGAGAGCAAGCAGAAGAGGAATAAACAGTGGTAATATGGAAATAAACGAAGCTAAGGCCGGCGGGTACTCACTCAGTATGACTAGACCCACAAAGAGGCTCAGCGTGACCGTCGAGAATGTTGTGAACTTCTGTGAATTTGAAATCGAGACGGGCGGATTAAAATGAGATGCCAAAGCTATATGATTGCCTTGGCACTGGGTGTGCGTGTGTGTGTGTGTGTGTTGTAAATCAACGCGTAATTGCAATTATATAAGACGTAAGCGTTTTAAAGCCAGTTATGGCCAACGACTTGGCCAATTGCCTGGCTAATTGAATAAGCCACTCAATTGGCCAAACTGGCTAACTAAGCAATTGAGACAGCGACAGAAAGAGAGAGAGAGAAACAGAGCTAATGTAAAGGGCGCGTCACGTTAAACAGGTTATATAGATTTATATCTGACATCTATTGAAAACGTGCCGACGATTATGATTACAGCCGTCAGTTTAATTACGAGACGTAGACAAGACGGCAGCAGCGTGAGAACCACGCAGCACTCCAGTCCAGACCTGGCCAGACCCGCCTCAGAGATCATTTAGTTAATTAAAACCGTAATAAGTTAAGTGAAATATAAACATTAAGCGCGCACATATGACCGATATATATATGCATAATAGTGTAGAACAGGTTATTTGGCATTGTAAAAGCTAAAGTTAAACAATACTGCAAATCCTTGACACGAACATAAACTAGTTCGAGGAACTAGAATTAAAAAATACAAAAATAATAAAGTCTTTTTAAGCTCTAAAGTACTCTAGAAAATAATTTCCTGTACGACAGGTTTAATAAATCCAATCTTAAGCGATTAAAATGACTTTTAGGTTCATATGAATTTATTATTATATATTATATATTATATATATATTTATTTATTATATATTATATATATATATTATAAAAATGTTTATAATCTCATTAAAGGGACTTTATTTTAAATTGTTTTAACCATTTTAAGATTGGTTCTTATATGCCTAAATATTCTCTCAAGTTCTTTTTCAAATAAATTATGGGAATATGAGGAACATAACGTTTTCTATTTATTTTAATTATTTTTTGAGGTTTCTCTGTAAATTCAACGCCTGCCGAACTCACCTGTTTACGTACTCCCGGAAATATGACAAGAAATGCCACGTAGAATGTGGCAAACAGCACGGATACGGCCACAATGGACACATCGCCCGTGACGGGTGTCCGATTTGAGAATGAATAAAGCGTTGGACCGCCATCGTCTCGAAATGCGTCGAACCAGCCCTTCATGCTAGATATATATATATATATGCTATATGCTGGCGGTGTCTGCAAAAGAAAGATCAGAAGAGAGAAAAAAAACACCACATTAATTGAAATGTCTGCTAAAAGATTTCGCAATATCTTGTGGATGCGAGCTCAAGACTCAATTAAAAAACGGATTTGCGTGTTTGGAAAAAAGCGAAGCTTAATTAAATACAATATACACTAAAGCCGAAATACTAAAGCCGCAACCGATCTCATCGTGGGTAGCTGCGACAAACAACACACAAATACTACTATACAAATAAAGAAACTTTGGGTTGCCGTAAATGAAATACCCTTGCAGAATATTTAAAATAAAACCTATATGTGTATATTTCATATGCAATATATATAATATAATAAAATACTCATAAGTAGAGTATAAATAAATATAAAATATACTCCTAACTTATTGAAAAGGAATAAAAATGGCATAATGATTATGCCCAAATCGATATAGCTGCCAGAAGGAAACACTTCCCACCCCATAATATATGTATATTCTTGATCAGCACGACGAGCTGAGTTGTTAAAGACATGTTCGTCGTATGAACGGCATCGAAAACTACAAAATAGGTACCTATACTTTTCGACTATACCATACGCTGAAAGAGTTTATAATTGTTACACGATACCTTGCTCCATTCCATGAATATTGTTGATATAGCATATCTAGGAATCTTCTGAATAGAGCACTCTTACATATTATTTCTTTATTCTAATATATAGAATATTGCAATGTTTTGCAAATTTGAGTGCACTTGAAAGCGTTAATTAGGCTTTGTGATTTCGAGCGCATATTCTATTGGTTTTCAATACGTAGCACACATCGTGACACAATTAAAATGCCCATTGCTAGGGTATACACACAGATTCCATCTGCTGCCAGTTGCCAGCTGCCAAGTGGCAGATGGATTTGCACTTTTGCGCCTCGGTTGCGGTTCGGTTCGGTTCGTGACTGAGCGTTTAGGTTGCAGATAAACCCAAAAAAAAAGACGAAACTTAGATGAAGATTGCGACTGAAGCTGAGTTATGGACAAGTGACAGGCAGCAGGCAGCAGGCAGCTCTATGCTCAGTGCAGCCAATCCGAGCGCTAAATTAGTTGGATAAACACACAGGGCAATCTAAATCTAAGGCTTAGTTTGGATTTTAATTTGAAGACAACCCCGAGCTCCTACCATCCGGAAATGTAAAGATAAACTCAAGTATAAATACCAATAAATTGAATAACCAAGCCAAGAGAATTTGAACAAAGGAATTGAAATTTCAGCACTCGACAAAACTTGTTGAAAATTAAAGAATCGAAGTAGGAAAAATGAAACCAGAAATACTTAAGGCTTAGAACCGGATTCAAGCCAAACAAAATCCGTCGGGGCAGGCCTCGGGGTGGCTGCCAACAACAACAACAACAACAACAACAACAAGAAAACCAACAACAGCCATAGAAATAGCAACGGCAACAATCATCATCAGCTGTTGCTAGAATGACGTAGTCAAAAGTTATAATTAAGTGCCGATCAAATTGAATAAGTGAGAACTAATAATATCCTAAGCGTGACGAATAATTGAATACCCTAAGCAAAAATGCGGTCCACAACTAAATATATGCGCACACTATATATACATATATATACATACATATATATATATATGTCACAGCTGACACACTGGAACTTGATAAGGTTCGTGTTATTTAAAATACCGGTTTTTAAATCGTTTCATAACAAAAACCATAAAAATAATTTACGCCAAGGCGTTGTTTCGATAAATTCAATAAACCAGATATTAAGAAAACTATACTATAGCTTATATAGTTTAAAGTTTAAATAAGCTTTTGTTGCTTACATTTACCGCTTGAAATTTATTAAAATCAAATCACAAATTTTACTATTTTAAACATTAATACGCAAAAAATAAGGAAATATCTAGCACATATATAAATATTTTAAAAATTAGGAACCACTGTGTGTGAAACATAGTCAAAAAAGTTAAGAAATGAGAGTGAGGGAGAGTAAGAAAAATGAGAAAAACTGGCTGAGACAAAAGCCTTAAAGTCCAATTTGTTTGAGACCATGAGAATTCCATTGAAAAGCATTAGGCACTTCAGAAGAATAAAAATAATAATAATAAGAAATCATATTTCTCAATAAAATAAACTAAAAGCATTTTATTACATAAAAGAATAAACAATTTTTAAGAATTCCACATAATATTTTATTCAAATTGCTGAAAATCGCATAGAAAGGCATTTCTGCATTTATCAAGTTTATTCTTTTAGAGCGTATTCCGTTAGTTTAGTTTTTTTTTTATAATTAAAATGAAATGAACCAAAACCTTACGCTAGACAAATTATAAAATATACCCATTTTCATCGATTTAAATCGACACAGGGTACCCTTAAAAAAGAGAATTGCGCATACGCAACGTGTTACGTGCGCTGGCACGCGGATGTAAGTGAGCTGTTTTGGGTATTAATGAAGCATTGAAGCATTGAAGTATTTAAGTATTTAAGTATCTGCGCAACGGGGTTTTTCCCAAGCGGCGAACACAAGTTCTGACTTTGTGAAAGTTGACGAGCCCTGAGGGGCAGACAATCTGTGAAAGAGAGAGATTTGACGAAGCCAGAAAAAATTACAGCTCAACTTCTTGTGCTCTGTGTGAGGTCATCTAGAATCTGTATACACTGCTTTATAAAGCTAAATAGGTTATATGTGCGAAGAGCATATCCTAACTTTTAATTTTAAGTAAATAATATTGGCTTTTGAAAATTTTATTTTAATTTTATTATTATTATTTATTATTTTATTTTTTTTTTTATTATTTTATTTTAATAATTGAAAATTTTATTTAATCAGTATCTTACTGAGGTGCCCTGAAGCTTGGATATTAAGTGAAATTGTGAAATAAAACTAAGTTTATATCAATATTTTTACAGGATGACCCACTTTTGGCAAAATAAATGAATAAGCCTTAGTTTAACTGTAGTTTGGCTTAATGCCTTAGTGTAAAATCGACAGTATTTCCTTAACAGAAATCAAATTTCTTTCAGTGTTGAAAAATACACTTTTTAAATATTTCTATTTTTTTTTTTGCAAAGTTCACTTACCAAACTTGTCAATAAAAAACCGGCATATAAAAATTGTTTTTACGTTGCTGTTTTTTTTTTAATTTTTGTTTTTTTATTTTGATAATCGTCTCGTAAATCCAATTCACAATGTCGTCCAATTTTTAATACAGCCGCTAAATAATATCTAAGCAATAAAATTAGCATTTGTTATTATCAATTGATTAATTGTCTGATTTTGATTAATGAAGCTTGACACACACACACACTCACACACACACAAGGAGGAGAGCAACACAAATTGCAAAATTATCAATACAAAATTATTATGTTGTTGTTTTGTGTATTTAATATATTTTAATTCATTGTTTTCACAGGTTTTTACATGTGTTTGCGAAAGCGAATTTTTGTTACTTTATTTTTTTATTATTGTTAAAAATTTGAATTGTTCACTTTTTATTTATATTTTTTTCGTTTTGTTTGTTTTTTTTTTTTTTTGTTGCACCCACCAACTTGGCTATTGTTGTTGTTGTTTTTTTTTTTGCTGCTGATTTTGGTGCCGCCGTTAACCGGTTTTTGGCTTGAAGTAGTCAACGCCGCCTGACTTTGCACATAAATTGCATTTTATTTTTAAAACCCGGTAATAAATTGTTTCATTTATAATTAGAATTTTCCACAAGCTGACAGCACGAAAAGCACGCAAATTTTGGTGGTAAGATTGAAAAAAAATGTGTAAACACGTAAAATAAAAAATCTCATTTGTAGCTGTTTTTTATGTAATTGTTGTTGTTTTTATTGCTGCTGACCTTCGCATAGTTGCTACAGGAGCTGTCGCTGTTGCAGTCACCGTCGCAGTCGGCGCATTGAGCGCATTATTAGCTCGATTACCTAACAACAACAAAAACAATGCAACTGCTGCTGCCGCGGCCGCTGCTGCTGCTGCTGCCTCTGCTGGCGTCAACGCTGGACTTGGCACCAAAACGTAACGCGTCGCATTGCATGTGGAAATCATAAAGCGCATTACGTTATTACGTTACTTACTACACAGCAACTCAACGAAAGAAAAACAACACAAAAAAAGCTCTGCGTGTGTCTGTCTAGCAGCAAACAACAACAACAACAATGGCACAGGCATTACAGTTACAAAATGAAACCGAAACTATGCAAAAACAAAACAACGAAACAGCAGCAGCAGCAGCAGCAGCAGCAGCAACGCCCCAGTGAACCACCAACAACAGCAGCAGCAGCATCCAATGCAGCTGGCAGCTTGCGTGCTCTCTCTCACTTTCAGACTCTCACTCTCGCAGCGCGCTGCAGCTTTTCAAGTCCAACGAAAGTGAAATTTGCTATTGCGCTCCCCTTCTGGCTGCTGCTGTGAGTATTTCATTTTTTTTTTTGTTGGTTGAGGAAATGAAGTAAACATGAAATTGACATAATCAAGACGCGGCGCGGACTGCAAATGTTTTAAAAGCTCTCTGTCGCGACGTCGCTGCCTGCGTTACAGGTTTTTGTGTCGTGCTGCTTTTGCTTTCTGTTTGCTGCTGCTTGTTGTTGTTGTTGTTGTTGTTGCTGTGTGTGTTCAATGAGCGCTGGTGCGTGTAAATATGTAAGAGTCGCCTTCAACCGGCTTTTTCTGCGATTTTTTTATGATTTTGTTGTTGTTGTGGTTGTTGTTGCGGTTAGTTTTTGGCTGCGCTTTTTTTGCGCTGGTCAGTTTTGGCGTGGGTCAGTTACATGTGCAGCACAGCACATAGGAAATAAACAGCAGATGAAGTAATCGACAGAAAAAGGAAAATTACAAGACACCTGAGGAAAACGTACAAAAAAATAACAAAAACAACTCGGCACAAATGGGCGTCTGTCGTCATTTAATGCATACGCACACACACCAAAATATATGTATGTATACTTAAGCTTCTACACACAGAGAGCGTTAAAACGGTAAAGTACACAAGACGGACGCCCCTCCACCTTCTCACAAAATAAAAAAAAAAATGAGCGCGCGTTGAATAAGCAGCACAAAGGCAAAGGGAAAACGTGCATAAGAAATACAGTGCATGTAGAGCGAGACAGCGGGCTCCTAAGAGTGAGGCAGCTACACGCATATGAACAGACCAGAAGCTTTGAAGTTCTCGCATTGCCGTTTTTTTTTTTTTTTACTGCTGCTTTAGTCGTTTTGTCTTGAAGTTTTTAATTTTTTAATTTCCAAAATTTGTATTGTTGCTTTGCGCAGTCTCCACAAATTTTGTTTAAGCATAAATAAATAAATTATGAGTTGGATGATTTCAATGGGAAAATTTTTAGTTTTTGTTTACTAATTTTTTTTTTTTTACATTTTTTGTAAGTTTTTTCGCGCAAATTGTGCAAATAAAATTACGACACTGTAACAACAACAAAATACACTTCAATGCATTTTGTTGCTTTTTTTTATATTATTATACAAAAAATTTGCACAATTTTTTATAAGCTCAAATTAAACGTATTTTATTTTATTGCCGTTAATTGCCTTTGCACAGATATTTTTGTGCTCATTTTTTCACGCACATTTATTTAATTTAGTTTGAAGTATTTATGTAAACCACACAGAGAGCGAAAGACGGCGACAAGACAGAGAGACAACCAACTAGAAAAAGGAGCCTCAAATTGGTCCGTTATATTAGCGTATTTATTTATTTTATTTTTTTTTTTTGTCAAATTATAACAATTTTAGCAGCCGCTTTGCGGGTTTTGTTTACCGAAACTTGTATGTTGTTGTTGTTGTTTTTTTTTTTGCACACTTTTGCGTCTAGTATTGAGTTTTTTGTGTGTTGCTGTTTTAAATTTAACTTAGCGCCCGGCGCATAACACAAAACACAAAAGCAAGCGAACCAAAAAGCACACTTTGCTGGTTGTACGTGATTGTTGGGCTGCGCCTGCGCGCAACGTTCGCTTCGCGTTGCTTTTTACCTTGCGCCGTCGCGTCCGCATTAAACGCCAGTCGTTGGCAAACTGAGCGTCGTTGAGTGTTGAGCGCCAGACAAAACACGCACAGAGAGCGCGCGAGAGATCACACAACGTGTCGTTGAGAGCACCAAAAGCTTTGGCATTCGAAAGCTTTTTAGCACTGCCGCCAAAGTGAGTGTGAATTTATGGCATAGCCTTATGCACCAATAAAACTGGACAGACACGAGGGCTACTCCTGCTGCTGCTGCTGCTGCTGCTGCTGCTGGGACCTTGCCAGCCTATTTGAGCTAGAAAAACTCGCTCACTTTGAGGCGACCTCACACACAATTCAAAATTAATAAGCGAGTCAAGAATTTGCCATTAATTAAATAGAAATAGTAATAAATAAAAACCAAAAACCCCAGCTGCTGTCACATGTGATGAAAAATAAATGCCAAAAAAACAGTAACGATGATAATCCGCAGCGTCTGCTAATTGAATTAGCATCGAAATGACCGCCGCTTGTGCATTGCATATAATTAATATTTAATTTACTAATTGAATTTTTAGTGCCGACTACCGTGCAGCAATCAGAGTGTTAGCCTCTTTGATCTCAACTCGGACATACACACGCTATATATGTATGTATGTACGTATGTCGTTAAAGATCTTGACAGTCGCAAATTTGGCAGGCAAACACGAAACCAGGCAGAACCACTCACATGAGGTGGCCGTAGCCAAAGACGAGGAGCAAATGATGCAACTTTATGACGTGCCAAATTAGCCATAAAAAACATATACTGCACAAATATACTATGGTATAAATAAGTACATCAAATACGTTAGTCGTTTAACTCGAGTAGTTGTTGTTTCTGAACCCGCAAATTTAAGATTGGCAAAGATAAAATAGTTTGCTTAACAAGTTAAGTACATAGGCATTAGTTGCTAATAAGAACATAAAACAGTTTTGGAATAATATTATTTTAAGGTTACCTTATGATGCCAATATATATGAAATATATATATAATGCTTTACGTAATTTTTCTATTGCATGTATTTATATATAATAAAAAACTTTCTAAATTAAAGTAAGAAAAAAAATACTAAAATAATTTGAAATAAATAAACGAACTGAAAGAAGAAAAGTAAATATAAATTATATATTTACT
Organism: Drosophila sordidula; assembly: GCA_035047465.1. Lineage (NCBI taxonomy): Eukaryota > Metazoa > Arthropoda > Insecta > Diptera > Drosophilidae > Drosophila > Drosophila sordidula. The sequence continues at coordinate 21,689 of JAWNPQ010000210.1, read as the reverse complement.
TTTTATTCAATATTTATAATAAAGCATTAAATTTATTTTATTAATTTATTAAATAAGAGAAGTACATATATACATTCTACGTAATATTCTTTACGTAAGATGTTAGTATTTGGACATAAGAGATGAGCTCATTTTTTTAAATTCTTTTATATAATAAGTACCTATTAATAAATCCTAAATAACAAAATGTTTTTAATAAAAATTACAATGAACAAAGTCTTATCAGCTTATAATCTTATTTTATATCTTTAATCTCCTTAAAGACTATATTTTTTTCATTCTTTATTTTCTGTATCAGCTGATAATCTTATATAGATTGTTTTCTTAAAAATAAAACTGGTTTAGCACTCATCTTAAGATTTACAGATCAATATTCATGATATACTAAAGCCAGCTGACTAAATTTATTACGTACTGAACAATTTGATATTTATAACTTTAAATTTTAATTCTTAACCGAAAAAAATTGATCGAGAAGAACAAAAGCAGTGCCCATCATAAAAATATCGATTGTATTGCGTCAAGTTCGTTGCCTAAGTCTTTTGTTCTATCACCATTTTGATGCTAAATTATCACCTTGAAACCAGCATAAAACTTATTGAACTTCAATAATCAATAATAAAAGACGTCAGCAGCCCAGGTCCAAGAATAAAACAAAAAAATACAACTGCTGCTACCACAAAATAATTTAACTAAATTGGCCCACAAGGCCGTGACGGTCAGTGACTGAGCCCGGGCAGATGCGACTGGACGAACTGGATGGGTCTGAACCAGTTGCCAGAGTTACAAACAACTTGTACGCAAAATGCCCTTTTCCGAATATTTGTTAAAAAAGAAATAATTGTTGATTTGTGCAAAAAATTAAATTAAATTAAATATCTAAACACAAAAATATAAACTTCTGAGCTACGCAAAAGCGGCTACTGGAGTTTATGATAAGTCCAAAAAAAAAACCATACGAAACTCAATAAAAGAGAGAAGAAAAAAACAAATGCCATACGGATGTGTCGCCAGTGTTTTGAGACTTGGAATGTGCACAAAACATGCCGAGGACGGTCGTTGGTCCGCCCAGACCCCAAAGCTAATAGCCAAAAAAAAAAAAAAAAAAAAAAAAAAAAAAAACACAACAAAATATAATAACAATATACAATATAGCATATACAAATGTACGGTGTGCACTTATCAAGATACGTGTTTTATTTCAGAATTCATCACACGCGCCAACTGTTCCGAACTGACTCAGATTACTTAAATCCAGAAGCTGAACTCAATGTGATTCATAACTCAACTCAACTTGCGTATCAAAGAAACAGAGCAATCGAAATGATACAAAAAAAAAAGTTAAAGAAAAAAAAAAACATGTATAATAAAAGCGAAAGGGAATTGAGGGACTTGTGTTTATAAGTAAAGTGATGAATGCACTTTGCTCAAGTTCAAGGTGAGAGTCGAGCGTACCGCACCGGTCAGTGGGGCATTGGGGAAGGGCAACATGTAATTATGATAATAATCGGAGTATTATGTCGAAAGTTGATTGTAATTGTGAAATAGTTTAAAAGTAATGTGAACTGGTTTTTATTCGTATTTATTATATGTTCAATATGTGGGAATTTTAAACATGCGTTTAGCTGGCATATTAAGAGACTTGGATATTTTGAGCCTTAGCTAGTTGGAAATTATAAAGGAATATATATAAATTCATTCTTCAAAAATGGCGATTCAATAGATGAATAAACAAAAATATATTCCTTAAAAAAAATTTAACTGAGAGGGAAATTATCTATTATTTTAATTTACGCCAAGTTCAAGGTTAGTTTTGGTACAAATAATTATAGTTTTCTCAACGCACAATGCACAGCAGCTGTATTCCCATCAACCTGCCAACAATCGATGTTTTCATTTTCTTTTTTTTCAAATTTGTACATTTAATGATCACAACTGCCATCTCACTCGCACTAATGGCATTTAATATGGCACTAATTACAGCCATTACACAAAAGCGACCCAAATGGCTTCCTCATGTCAAGATTCTATGCAACACGAATCGCGTAGCACAGATTAGTTATGGTTATGGCTGTGCGCAACGCTCAAAGCCCCCTCCCCCTCCGCGTTCAAGAACTAACTAACGATTGTATTAAAGCATTATAAACTGGATAGATTCACATACAACGTCAGACAATAGTTACGAGAGTTCTGCGGTTCAGATTTGCGATGAATGCGTGATTGAGAAAATTTCTTAAATATTTACATATGGACAAATGTGTTTTTATTGCTTAATAATATAAAGATGTAAAAAATAAGGCCAAACAATATACCATTATTAAACATTAATGAAAACAATAATTATATCTGTATAATAATACAATGAAGATGAAACAAATTGTAATATTTGTATTATATATATACAGGATATATAGGATAGGAGATATAGGATGTAGATAAAAGGAAAACGACATTTATGCAGACTGAAAATTCTCTTAAATTCTTATTTTTGTAAAAACTTAATATAAATTAAAAATGTTTAAAATTGTAAGGAAATACCCCCTATAAAATTGCACTATACAAATAATTAAACTTGCATTATAATTTATATTAATAATAAATTTTAAAAAAGTAAAAAAGAATCCATAAAATTGGCTTTCAATATTTATATAAAGTTCAGCCTTATTAATAATAAAGATAAAAATAAAAAAAGTTTACATACAAATTTGTAATTTCTAAAAATTCTGATATTGTTTTAAATTCTCGTGTCACGCGCTCATCACCAGTTTCTTGTGAGCAGCATCGAGGGGCAGGTGGAGCCGAGGAGGCTGTTCACTGAGGCGTTCATTAGGCTGCCTCGCGGTAACTACGGGTTAAGATTTTCCTTTCGTTTGTCTTATTGTTAATGTGTGCGCTTAACGTCGCACAACTACAAATTAAAACTAATAATAAATGCGCAAAGTTATTGTGTGAAACTCGCATAATGAATGCGCCCTCAACCGCCCGATTATAATTATAATAATAATAATAATAATCGCAATCATAGCACCATGTGTATTTGCAGCAGGCTGCTCGCCGGGGCGTGGCCGCCATAGACTAGAACCGACTCGGTGTCGACCTCAGCTCCATTCGGTGTTTCGCACTGCTAATTAAAACATTATTGCCACTAACCATGGCCCGAGGCTGATTTTGCATGCGGCCAATGCGAATCGATCGAAAGAAGCCAAAAAATCGACAGACAAGTGGCCCCAAAAGCTACTATATAAAACGGTAGGCAACAGTTGTCAGCTGTCATAAAAAAACCAAAAATAATAAAAATGCAAAAACAAGATGAGAAATAATTGACGAAGCTTAAATACACTTTATTGTAGGTAATAATTCAGTTAAAAATTAATAATTATAATTGGTGATAAAGAAACGATGTTTAGATTATTCAATTTATTTTAATAAAAAGTTTTTAAAATGTAAAGTTTAATTATAATTAATTTTTCCAAAGGTCATTTAACTTTTTTAAATATTTGTTTATTAAGCTATTAAATTTAAATAATTATATACAACTGTTTTTCAAATAATAACTTAATTTCCACCGACTTTTGCGAAGGTAATATTTATTTTAGTTCCAAATGAATAGGAACCTTATACAGAATTATGACAAACTTATATTTAATATAGTTTCTTCAGTTCGGTATACACATATTAACTGGCATAATTATAATACCCCATCGCAAGAGTATAATCAGCAAAAGAAGAATAAATAACCTGGCGACGCACGACAACAACTACAACAACAAGGCAGTCAATTGTTTATTGATTATTTGATTTGTTTAACATGCAGGCGGATTGTTCCAATTTTGATCGGTTTATCGCCTTTGCATGCGGGCGCTAATAGTTTTGAACCTGAAACTATTTTTGTTTTTTGTTTTTTGTTTTTGTTTATTTTTTTGTATGCCAGGGGCAAGGCTGCACTCGCGACGGAGAAGGAGATGGAGATGGAGACGAGAAGTTGAGGAAGGCGATATTTTTTGGGCAGGGTCTCGTGTTTTGGCAGGCCGTCAATTAGAGCTTTTGCAAATTATGAGATTAAATGGGCTAAAGTTTTGACTTCCTTGCCTTGACCATTTCAACGACTTTGATAAGCGTTAATTAACAAATAGGAATTAGCGAGTCGAAAGTGATCGATTAGCAGTTACCCTGCAAACAGTTCTAGAACAAGGTCATAGATAATCTACATTAATAAGATAAATTAAATTATGAATTGGAAGATGAATAAATGAATAATCTTATATATTGCGTGTAACAAAAATCAAGGCTATAGCTCTAGGGATATATCCCTCAGAAATTCAAGTTGTTTTGCTTCATGTTAATAGTTATTCTTATACCCTGTAATCATTCTTAGTTTCTTTATAAATGCCAAAATATACTTTATATACATTCATCTCTATGCTACCAATTAAATCTCTTGAGCTATGAAGTTGAGTGAACTTTAAAGGTTTCTTTATCGCTCTCAGTGTCATTGTCAAAATGATGTCTGGTTGCCTGGGTGGCCCAATGTCTGATTGACAATGATTGACAATTAAGTTTCGAATGTGGCAGGTCTTAAAAGACACACATACACACACGCACACACACAGTCCGCTGGTAAGCTCATAAAATAGCTACCATTTATGTGGAGCATTGGCCCGGCTTATTATGGCCAACTGGCCCGAAGGTTGGCCCAAAAGTGTGCGCCGCATTTGGCTAGGAAGTTGTTAGTTACCCATTGTGGGTGCTTAATTGGAAAACAATTTTTTAATTTTTTGCAATGCGACGCGTGGTTTGATATTCGGATAAGACGAGCAGCACCGTGCGATCATTAAAATTCAAAATATTGAATTCATGGGATTTTCTTTATTCATAGGCAAGGGCATCAAATCATCTATAGAAGGTCAGTTTGTCTAGAAACCTGGCTTTAATTGCTGGGGAAATTGTTAAATAAATTAAATTTATGTTTTTGTAGTTAAATAAGATTATTTTCGATAAAGAATTAATATATACTTTTTTGAAAACACGATAATAATAATAATTGTGCTGCAAAGCTTGCACAAAATATCTAATAGCTAATTGCTAATGTAAGTAATATGAACTTGTTGAATATTTAATAAATATTTACATGTTTATACTTCATAAAATACTTACATAACTAGTTAATTTGCAAAACAAAAACCAATATTAAAAAAGTAAAATACCCAAAGAACTGTGTAAACTAATAAGTGAACGAGAATTGTGTTAGTCCAAAAGTTACGACTAAAGTTAAATATTCAAGGCATTGTGTGAAAGATCAAAATAACTAGTAAAATAATTAAAGAACTGTGTACATCCTGAAAAATTGCGTTAAATGTTTTAAAAACTTAAAGGTTTAGGTTTGTAAAATACTTAGAGATCTAGTAGTAAAATATTTTGAGAACTGTATAAAAGAATTAAAAACTATGTTTTAATATTGATTGTTAAAAAGACTAAAAGAAACAGCTTAATATTTCAAGAACTGTGTAAAATAAATTCTTAAATATACAAAGAGTTCAATGTTAAAAGAACTAGGTAATAGTATGAAAAACAAATTAAATAATAATCGAACTATTTATAAGCTTAAGGAAACCTGTTCAATATTTAATGATTTATGTAAACGGGTGCAGTAACAAGTTTGTTTTAAATGCACAGATTAAATAGGTCTTTCGCCATAGTTAGGCCCTTTGCAGCCACACAACTTTGAGGTTATGTGTTATGAAATCCCCCCCTAATAATTTGGATAACCAACTTGTAGACCCATAACTTTACATCATGGCCACATTTCAGACACCTCACAACTGGCCGCCTGAGTCAAAGCTCAGGCGGGGCAATTAGCCGAGAACCGCCCAAGTTGCGTGCCACTTGTCACATAAACAACAACAACAACAGCCACAAAAATAACAACAACAACAGCAACAAAACAAAAACTCAAAAGCAAATGGCAAAGCAATGCGAGTGACTTGCACGGCGAAAATATTAAAAATTAATTAAACAAAAAGTCGCTACTAATGTAAGAAACAATATAAAACACATTTAGCGTGCACTTGACCTTGGTCGGGCGGCACGGCGCGGGGCGGGGCGGGGCGGCGAGGTGCGACGGGCGCGTTGAGCGGCCAAAGCCAAAACAAGCGAAAATCAAAACAATAAAGCACAAAGGGAAAGTCAAGAGGGGCCACCACGAATATTACATACACTTATGCGTTTGGTAGATAATTTTAAAATTTTAAATCGCAAGAATATTAAAAAAATAATTATAAAACATAAATTATCACATGTCATTCATAATATATCATATATTAATTTTTCTCATTTTATATGCCTATTTCTGTGATTTTTTTTCTACAATGTATGTTGAGTGAAAGTTGATATTAAAATTTTTAAATCAATTCTCACTATAGCCATTTAACACTTTAAATAAAAATAAATATATATTTCTATACCCCAAACATGTATGAATATATATAAAACAAAACTAAAACAACTAAAGTTTAATTATTTAAAAAATGTAAGCACCCCTTTAACTACTGCTTCTATTTCCATTCAAGAATTTTTAGTCAAATAATAAAATATATATTATTTAGTTAGATTTTTTACAAACACAATTCATATGATTGAAAACTCTTCGCTTTATATTTGATGCAATGTTATGTCTAACAACATAGTTGATAAACGCTCTAGTAGAGTATTTTATAGCATGAACAACATGCTGTTAGGGGCGTTCAGTCTCAAGGGGCTGCCACTGGGGCGGGGGCCAGGGGCCAGTTGGTGGAGGGGGCCTGTCCTCGTCGCATGCATGCCGCGTAATTCGCTGGCAACAGTTGATTTTGATTTAGATTTCAATTTGGATTTTGATTTTGAGTTTCATTTACTGTGTCGCTGTTTGAACTTCATGAATTTAATTTGTGCGTAGCAGTCGACAATTTTTTTTATTACGAGCTTAAAAATCCCAAGGCGAGCTTACATGGCGTATACGCAATCTCTTATTTACTTATGACGTTTGCCACGTTGCGTGTAATTGACATTCGCACTGATTACTTCCTTATTTGGCGGCCCCGACTGACGCATACTTTGAACAATTTTTTATATTTTGCTTCTTTTTTTTTTTTGAGAAAAAAGTGAGCGGAATACACTTGATGTAAGACAATTTCTGGTCACGTGCATAGCTTCGTGTGTGGAGGAAAATCTTATAATTAGAGATCAGTTTCTAGTCGGTTTATCTCACAAATAGTAAACTTAATTAATTGAAGCTACCAAAATTTTAACAATTTAAAACCCTATCATTATATTAAAACTTCAATACAGTTTATCTTATAAATTTATTTTTTATTTACATAATTTTTATATATATTTTGTATTCAAAATATTTGAACAATATTTAAAACGGATAAAGTTACGGCTTCACTCCGTGAACTTCGAGATTTTTGGTTGTTAAGTGTTACTTTATTCTTTATTCATTTCTATCATATAATAATTTATTATTTTATATCTACATATGTACCAATTTCGAATTTCAATTCTGATTAATATAATAAAAATATTATAACTTAAATTATTGAATATTCAGTTTTTTACTATAGATACTAATTGCATTATAGTTAAAAACCCTTTTATTCAGAATTCCGAAAATACATCTATAACTATTCGTACAAATACTCATTCAATTTTTGTAGTTTATATGTAACATATAATATATTATTTATTTGCAAATAATCTTCAGCGAAAAACAAATTAAAATGGGATCAACAAAAAGTTCTTACTCTATAATATATGTTTACCTCACATAACATACCCCAAGGTTTACTGAAAACCTACTGAAAGCTGTGCTTATTTTTTTAAACCAATCCAATACTCGAGGTACCCATAATAACTTGCATTTAGCTACTGTCAATTACAGCGACGATTTATTGATTTTCATTGCTGCATTAAAACAAAAGACTTAGGCAAAAAACTTGTTATTTTTAAATTGTTGCCGTTGCATGCAAAAAGGTGAAAATATGCAATTGTTGTCTGCCTCGTCTTACCGCACTGCACCTCACCTCACCTTGTGCGCAATAAAATTCAATGAAACAATTTTCTTAATTTTTTAATTGCAATTACGAGTAAATTCTATTTATTGTTTTCAAATATTTTTTCATTGTTCTTAACGAGACATATAGTGAAGTAGTTATATATAGACGTACAGTGAAAGCCCTAATAACGAACGATAATTTATATTTATCATGAACATACAACAGAAATAGTAAAAATTATAAAAGGTTTAAATTCAGGGTATAATATGAAATTAAATTTTTTTAAATATTTCTATTATATGTAATATTTTTTTTTTAAGCTAGCATGGATGTTTGCTCATGAGAGCTTTCACTGTAACTATAAAGCATTGTTTCATTTGCTGTCTTTATTAATTATGCGCTTATTTATGTCTTTTTTTTTCATATTTTATGTTGCCCCTGGGCGCACTTTAGTTTTCGCCTCGCAGCAACTTGAAAAACGATTAAAACGCTCAAAATCAACAACTAAAACAATAACAACAAACAAGCTGAAGCTGTGCACACGCTCGCTAGAGCAGCAACAACGGCAACAGAAATACCAAAAACAACAATAATAGTAATAATAACAAAAATCAACTTTAATGGCAAATAGATCGTGAGATTGGAAGAATTGGATGATGTCTGCCTCTGCCCAGGCGGATGTGCAGTTGCGTGTATTTAAATCTTGATTAGCTTTTTGGGCATTTAATAATATGGATAGCGGCAACAACAGCAACAACAACAACTATCAGCAAGGCCATCGTTGAGGTAGCGCTGTAAATATTTACATAGATGCCACCAGGGAGATTGGCAGCGCTTGGCAATGCTTGCTACAGCATGGTCAAGGTCACCTTGTGGCAGCTAACAAGTGTCTTTTATTTTTATTTATTTCATTTTTTTGTTTGTGTTACAGCAGCTGTAAATGCGCCAGAAAATGCCACAAATATGAAGCACTTAAAAAAATGTTAAAATTGAAAAAAAAAAAACTTTTTCAAGTTCTTTCATTATCAAAATATTTGAATGTTTTTCATTACTTTTTGAGCGTTTTCCGTAAGCATTTTACTGGTTTGTATTTATGTATTTATTTTTTTTGTATTTATCTGTCCGTTTTTACTCTCTTTCGCAATATTTTAAATCTTTGCATTCTTTTTTTAAATGTTTAATATTGTTTTAATATTTTTCCAAAATCTTTTAAAGAAATCTGTCGTTGTCTCACAACCTTTTTTCAAATTTCAATTTCTATATACCTTTACCTATGTCGCTATCTGTATTTCTCTCAGTATTATATCACAGATCCCCTTATGAGTCTTTTTTGTCTTTTTCATTTTTCTTCGCGTGTGTTTCTTTAATGTTTGACTTCCTTTCCCACACAGTTAAATAATCTATATATAAATAATAGCCTATTTTTTTTTACCTATATTATAAAATATTTAATGTGTGCCCTCAAATAGTAAATATTATATTTAATAACTTCAATTATCTGTTAATTCTATAAATGAAAAAACATTTAATAAAATTCTACTAAAAGTTCTTTCAAAGACCCTTCATCGAAAAACATAAAGACTGCAATGCTCAACAGATCAAATTAAAAAATGAAGAAGAAGAAGAAGAAGAAGAACACACACACGCTTTCAAGTGGCAAACAACTTGGAATCATTTATTTGTTTGTTTGATCATCTATTCAATTGTTTGTTTGTTTGCTCGCTTGCAGTTGGCTTTCAATTAAAAGCTGAACACGAGCAGCTTCTAACCTTTGGCAGGTTTCAAGTTGAAGTTTATTGACCTTAGGCCAAAGGCGCAAGCCTCAAAGCCTTCAACTGGCGGCTTTTCAACAAAGATCGCCAAGATTTGGTTTCAATTTCAGTTGGTAATTGCTTCTTATTTTTTTCTTTTTCTTTTTTTTTTTGTAAATAAATTGACCAAAAGTTCAAATGGTCAAATGGCCATTTGGTCAAATGAATTATTGGTAAGGTCGAGCGCACGGCGAAACCCGGCTGAATGTCTAATGGCTAAAACGCAAGCCCAAAGCCCGAAATGGCAAAGCAAATTAATTTACATGCACAACAATACGTTGTATTATTAGGGGAGGTGGGCATATCATAATGGATTACCATAAATATGGTTATGACTGTTCTTTGCATGCAGAACCAGGCATTAAACTCGGCTTGCCAATTAGCGAATGTGGCCAAGAGTGCGCCTGCTGAGGGCGGCATTGGCCATTCGAGCGTGCAGTCCGCACCGAAGGCCAACGGGGCCGGGCATACCCGATTATAAAAAGAGCAATTTAATTGGAACATCATTGAGGCGCGTTCGAAAATAAATAGCTTAAAACCAAAACTTTGCGGCCTGCCTGAGGTCACTTCCAGCTGTTATGTACAATATGCAATTAGTTATCTAGAAATGTTCGTACAGTGAACGCTCGATATGAGAACTGTCTCTAATTAATGAAGCTCTGAGCACTCTCAAATTGACACTGAAAGAAGTTATTTTAAGAAGAAGTTTGTGTTGTGTAATAAGAAAAAAATGATGATATAAAAAAATATTTATATGAGCATTGACATAGAATAGCATAAACTTAGAATAACAAATTACCAAATATTCATTTGTAAATTTATATGAAAAAAATTTTAACGGAAAGATTTTCTTGTCTATTAAAATTTTAAAAAGCAAATTGCCAAATCAAAAATAAACATATATAACACAAAAATTTATTTGAATTATTAAAAAAAAACCTCAATTCAACTTTTTTATATTTATAATAAATTTTTTATTTTTATTCATCTTTTTAGATTTGTATTATCGAGCGAATACTGTACTTGGTTTTTTTCAGATAATTAGCAGACGATCTAATCAATGTGCAGCAGCTGTGGGCAACAACAACAACAGCAACAGGTAGCATAATTGTTGCCAACTGCACGCAAAGTTCAGGGTTAACCTGGGTTAAAACACCTGCATTTGCCATGCGCCCGCATCTAATAATTACACATAAACAAGCAGCCCAATAAGCAAAAAAACATTTTTTTTTATTTAAATATATGCATATAGAGAATTGTTTGCAGCTAACAGGCGGCATGCAGTTAACGACGTGCTTGACTTAGTTGGCAACGCAAAACGCCAACAGTCTGGCAGCGCCAAAAGGGAAACAAATTGAAAATATCGATTACAAATTATCGAAACAGCTGAGCTAAAACTGCAAACGCAAACAATAATTGCGAATAAAGTAAATTAATTGTAAACTTGTTGAAAGTAATGGAAATAGCGGATACATTTTACAGCAAAGATGAATACGTTGAAACGGTGCGTAGTGTTAAAATACATATATAAACAAAGCTGTGACTAAATGATTTCTTTCCCCTGATGATCTCATCTCACAATTTTTTGCCGTTTACAGGCCTCCGGCAATAAGGTGAGCCGCCACACGGTGCTTTGCGGCTCCCAGAATATTGTGCTGAACGGCAAGGTGATTGTGCAGAGCGGCGCCATTATACGCGGCGATTTGGCCAACGTGCGCACGGGACGCTATTGTGTGATAAGCAAGAACTCTGTGATCAGACCGCCGTACAAGCAGTTCAGCAAAGGCATCGCCTTCTTTCCCATGCACATCGGCGATCATGTCTTCATTGGCGAGGGCGCCGTCGTCTCCGCGGCCATAATTGGCTCCTTTGTGTACATCGGCAAGAATGCCATCATTGTGAGTGAACAGAATAAGAATTATTTTCGTTTATATATTACTTTTATTGTGTCCAGGGTCGCCGCTGCACGCTCAAGGATTGCTGTGTGATCGAGGATGGGGCCGTGCTGCCGCCGGAGACAACCGTTTCGAGCTATATGCGCTACACGGCCAAGGGCACCATCGAGGGCGGTCAGGGCAATCCGTATTTTGTGCCCGCCGCCATGCAGGACGAAATGGTTAACTATACTAAATCATTTTATGAGCATTTTGTGCGCACACCGGCGCCGGCCAGCTAAGCCAGCTCACAATCTAAACTAACAATTAAGTATTATATTTAATAGTAAGAAATAAACGACACTTAGTCAATCAGTCCCGTTTGGCAGTCGTAGGGCTCCTCGCCGGACTCAAAGATCACATAGCTCATGCCGGTGCGACGTGCGATCACGGCGGCCGTCTCCTCCGAGTTGTTCTCCTTGCGCGCCAGCAAATTGCGATCCATCAGCAGCACTGTGGCCGTATTCCGGCAATTCGAAACGGTCGCCGTAATATGCAGCGGCGTCTGCTGGCCATCCGATTCGGCATTCACATCGGCGCCAAATTGCAGCAGCAGCTGAGCGCAATCGGCATTGTTCCACTTGCAGGCCGAGTGCAGCGGCGTCCAGCCGAGATCGGTGCGTGCATTCGGATTAGCCCGGTGCTGCAGCAGCAGCCGCGCCATGTCCACAAAGTTGTTGTAGCAGGCGCGATGCAGCGGCGTGTAGCCGTCCGAGTCGCGTGCGTTTACCGTGTCCGCGTCGAGCTGGAGGATCTCGCGCACCTCGCTGATGCGATTCTCGTTGACAGCCCACAATATCATGCGATCAATGCTGGCTGCAAATTTATACATTTACAATTGAATGCAGCTGCATTTTTTTGTTTTTCATTGCTACCTTCTGGGTTTTTGTCCTCCTCGATGAGCTCGTCGGTGTCGTCATCCCAGCCGCTGACGAACATGCCGCGCGGCACCTTCGCGTAGCGCAGCTTCTCCACCTGCGATTTCTCATCATCCGAATCGTAGTCGCCCATAATTTGACTACTTTCCAATAGCTACTTTATTTTGCAAGTCAATAAGTTGGGCTTGCAAACATATGGGAAAGCTATCGATAGGGCTTAGAACTGAAAATATATCGTGCTAACGATATATCGATATGTGAGTGCGTGTGTATGTGACACTTTCGAGCACTGCCAATGCTAGCAGCGAGAAGCAGCAGCAGCAGCATCGTTGTTTTTTTTTTCGTGCCTCGCGTTTTGTTTACGTTTTTGTGCGCGCAATGTCCAATCCCCAGGAGGAGCTTTTGCCGCCCAGCGCCGAAGACGACGAGCTAACATTGCCGCGCGCGAGCATCAACAAAATCATCAAGGAGCTGGTGCCCACGGTGCGTGTGGCGAACGAGAGTCGCGAACTAATTCTCAACTGCTGCTCGGAATTCATACACCTGATCAGCTCCGAGGCGAACGAGGTGTGCAATCAGCTCAGCAAGAAGACAATCAATGCGGAGCACGTGCTGGAGGCGCTCGATCGTCTCGGCTTTCGCGACTACAAACAGGAGGCCGAGGCGGTCCTGCACGACTGCAAGGAGGTGGCCGCCAAGCGACGGCGGCAGAGCACACGACTGGAGAACCTGGGCATACCCGAAGAGGAGCTGCTGCGCCAGCAGCAGGAGCTGTTCGCCAAGGCGCGCGAGGAGCAGGCACGCGAGGAGCAACAGCAATGGATCAGCATGCAGGCGGCCGCCGTCCAGCAGAGCAATGCGCTAATGCAGCGAACGCAACAGCAGCAGCAGCAACAACAGCATCTGCAGCAGCAGCAGCAGCAAACAGACGGCACCGTGTGCAGCAAGCCCAGTGAGGAGGACGATGACGACGAGGACGACGACGACTACTAAACGAATAGTTGAACGAGTTTATTTGCTTTGCGCTTAATGTAATTGTAATAATTGTAATTAAACTATTGTCATAAGTGGAAACTCAGCTAATGGTGGCCTTCTCCTGCAGCTGCTCCGCCAGCAGTTTGGGTAAACTGGGCACCGAGTGTGTGCCCGGCACATATTTGCCCAGTATCTCGGGATGTTTGCGCCAAAACTCGGCGCCAATTAGATCCTCATGTATGGGCACTATCGCCTGCCTGCCCTTATCCACTGCCTGATCCTCCGCCTCCGGGCGCAGCACACGCTTGCGCAGCAATACGGTGCCCTTGCGGTACATGGCCGGCAGATTGTTGTAGTTAATGCCGAACTGCTGGAAGAGCAGCTCGTTCTTGTCCGCGGAGAGTGTGCCGCGCAGCCGCTCCTCGGCCTGCTGGTTGGTCAGGCCCGACTCCAGCACCAGTTTCCAGAATGCCGTATTATACAGATTATTCACGTGCACGTCCGCCTGGCGCCAGCTCAGATAATCGCGCAGATTCTCATCGCTGGGATAGAGCACAACGCGGCCATCGAAGCAGGGCGCATAGGACAGCGGCGCCTGCATCCACTTTGGCCAGCTCAGCACGTAGCTCGTCGAGAACAGGCTCGTCACATAGCTGAGCAGCTTGGAGGCGCGACGCTTGAATGCGGTCGTCTCCCGGCGGAACACAAACGAGTATTCGTCGCTCTGGCCGTAGCCCAGGCAAATGTCCCGGAACTCCTGCATCACAGCGATCCCAGCGGCATTCATCACATTCAGCGCTGCGTGTGCCAAACTAATTAAATTTTTCTCATTTTTTTAGCATTTATTTTAGTGGCTTTTCTCACCGTTTTCATCGTTGGGCTTTTCAAATTTGTGCGCATTGGCGAATTTGTGGAACTTTTTGCCATCGATGCGTATCACAATCCACACATTTGGCAGAATTCTGTCGTCCTGCTCGTACGATTTAACGTACTCATATCTACTGCATGCCATGTTGCGTCTGACAAATGCAGTTGCGCTTTTATTGTTAAACAAAAGCTTAAGTTTGGCGCTGTTGAATGCACGAAACTGCATTTAAATAATTTCTGACCGCATGCGAAACAGAGTTGCATCGAATCGTTCAATTGAACTACTCGCTTAACTGAACGAACTAACCAATGAACGTTCCAGATTATTGTTCATCGTTCTCAATATATTAAACGATATTATAAAATCCAGATACTACAGAAATTAATGCATTTTGTATTGTTTTTATTTTTAATTATTAGTCAATAAAAGTGAAATTGTCTCATATTAATATAATAATAATATATATAATAAAAACGTAATCAAAATACTAATTTCAGAGCACGATGATCCATATGACAGCGTTAATTAACAAATTAAATATGTAATATCCGTGAATTAAACATATTTAATATAGTTGTAGTGTACCATAATGGGAATGAACGAACGAACGAAGGGAACAATTTGTTAGTTCAATAAAAATTGAACACATGAGTTAAAATTGAACTGCGTTGCGCAACTCTAGACTGAAAGAGTTGTTGTTGTGAAATGAACAAGTTAACGCAAAGTAATAAAAAGCCGCTCGTATGACGTCACATTTGCAATGCCTGTCTGCGACACTCCACGATAAATGAATTTTGCATTAAAAACGTTTCAGTTGTACTTTGGTCAGTGCAACCTTACCTGTTAGCAGAACACTTGAGCAGTGTTGCTACAAACGATAGTTATCGATAGGCAGCCTGAACGTTTAAAACAGCTGTTAAAGTGTATACGCTCATCCGCATTTAATTGCTTTGTGCTAAAACTGAAGATGAGTCTCCATTATGAACAAAATACAGCGGATGTAGATTTTGCGCCAGTCAAACTGTCCGACGACGAGGAAAGCGAGGGCAGTGCCAGCACAGAGGCAATAACAACACGGCCAGCCGCCGTTCAAGGCGGCTTGGACCAAGACAATGCAGAGGACGCGGATGAGGCAGTGGCCGGCATGGAGACGGAGCCCGGGGGCGCCGCCAACACACATGTGGTGGCCCATCACTACAACGAGCTGAAGGAGGCCGGGCGCAAGGAGCGCCACAAGTCGAAGATCTATTTCATGCGCAACTTCAACAACTGGATCAAGAGCCAGCTGATCAACGAGTACATGGCACTGATCAAGCAACAGAAACGCGTCGGCGACGCCCTGCGCGTCCTGGACATGTGCTGCGGCAAGGGCGGCGATCTGCTCAAGTGGGACAAGGCGCTCATCTCGCATCTGATATGCACAGACATTGCCGAGGTGTCCGTGGAGCAATGTCAGCGCCGCTATCAGGACATTTTGCAGCGTGCCGAGAAATCAAAGTTTGCGCACAAGTTCACCGCCGAGTTCTTCGCCTGCGACTCGACAATGGTGCGGCTGCGCGAACGCTATAAGGACGCTTCGCTGCAATTGAATCTGGTGTCCTGCCAGTTCGCCTTTCACTATTGCTTCGAATCGCTGATGCAGGCGGACTGCATGATGCGCAACGCGGCCGAGTGCCTGCAGCCGGGTGGCTTTTTTATAGCCACCATACCGGATGCATACGAGATCATGCGGCGTTTGCGGGCAGCCGGACCCGGAGCGCGCAGCTTTGGCAACGATGTCTATAACATTGAGTTTGAATGCGATACGGAGACGGTGCCGCTGTTCGGTGCCAAATACCAGTTCCATCTGGAGGGCGTCGTCGATTGTCCCGAGTTCCTGGTGCACTTTCCCACGCTGATCAAGCTGGGCCGTCGCCACGGCCTGCAGCTGGTCAGGCGCAGCACGTTCGCCGACTACTACAAGGAGACGCTGCCCCAGGGCCGCCAGCTGCTGCAGCGCATGTCCGGCCTGGAGTCCGTCCAGACCCATCGCTGCGGCGACGACGATCAGTACGAGCATGTGCGCCGTGTCTTTGGCACGCAGCGCGGCCGACCCGTCGGCTCGCTCTCCAAATCCGAATGGGAAGCAACAAGTGAGTCCAACTCATGTCAATTTCCCCCTTTAATCTAGCTAATATACATCTTATTTTTTAGCACTTTATCTGGTTTGTGCCTTCAAGAAATGCAAGAACAGCTGGGACGCCAATGGCAAGCCGCTGTTCGAGTTCGACGACTGATCCGCTTCACAGCTCCATTAATATATCTCCAAGCGTTTTTTTTTTCGTCTTCACTCTTAACATACTCAGCATGATCAGAGCATACTATATTTAGTTCGAAAGTGTATTTAAAAGCTTTTAACTTTAATATACAAAAATGCGGAAAAAAAAACACTAGAATTAGTATTGAAATAATTGCATAAAGCTTATAGAATGTTCTTACTTAAGGAAATAAAAGATGATAGTTACCTGCGGATTCTATACCCTTGCGATAAATTTATATATTTATATTCTTTATATATATATATTCTATGGATTGGATTTATTTTTGTGTAACAAAAAGATTTTATATTTAAAGTTCAATTCTGAACCGATTGTATCTACGGGAACTGTATATGTATATATAGCCTATTAAATTTTTAATGGAATAGTTCGGGTTAAAATATCTCGAAAAGAAAACCAGGTGTTTAATGAATAACAGTATTCCCATGGCAGCTATATAATATAGTTATCCGAACCGGATAAGCAGACGAACCTTTCCCATGAATAATATAGATTTAGAAATAAGAGGTTGGTTTGCCTGGAAAAAGACAGATGGGTCCTGGCTTATTCTCTAGAATTGAGTCTGCATCTAATATAATTTTATTATAACAAAAAAATCAAAAAAAAAAAAAAAATCGGTATATATAATTTTGTTTTTATATATAAAATCTTAAAAGGTAATTTTATTTCAAAACCGTATAGCGGTGGTAAAATTCGGCTGTTTTTTTTGAAAGAGTTAAACAATTTTGCTATTTAATCGTTTATTCAAGTTGTAGGTAATAACCAATTAACCAATTGGAATGAGATTTAGTTTATATAAAATTTTTATATTTAAAATCCTAAAAATTCAAAAATTTGAACTTCAATTCACAAACTTTAATATATATTTATATGAATTTTAAATGAATTGATTTCTTTAATTTTAATTTATTAATTTATATTTTCCCTTTTTAAAGCACTTTATCTAGTTTGAAACAGGTATTAATTTTGTATAAACATATTTTCGATACAAACGAGACTTAAATCTTAAAGTTCAATATCTTTGGTTCTGTGTTGTAGCTTCTATTTTAAAATCGCAAATTTATGGAGCAGCCCTCGCCATTTAGAAATTACCTGCGCCGTTCTCGCTACTTTTGTGCAGCTTTGATAACGAAGCTTTCTGCCAAACCAAATTCGAAACTGGAAGTCGAAAGCTCTGTGGAAGCACAGGGAATATGGACACGCACAAATAAAGAGAGGGCGCTCGCGACAGAGAGCGAGAGCGAGAGAGGTGAAGAGAGAGCGCACAGCTGTTGCTTTCACAGCGACGGCGCCATTGAAGGACAACGGGCAAAGGTTAGTCCTGACGTTTACGTTGCCGGGTCGTGCCCGCGACCGATTACCAAGTGTGCGAGCCTGTGCCTGGCATTCAATGCATCAATGAATTATTATAGCTCAAGTGTAAATAAATATTTGATAACGCAAACGCAAAGGTGCACGGATACGAGTATGGGCGGAAATAAAGGCATAAATTATGCCCATTGATTGGCCTGCTGAAGGCACCAAAATGGATAAACGTTTGCTGTGTGTGAGAGACAAAGATCTCACACACGCACAACTTTCGCTCTTGCTCTATTCATTTTTTTTCAGCACTCCACCTTGCTCTCCCTCTCTCTCTCTCTCTCTCTCTCTCTCTCTCTCTCTCTGTCCGCTTGGCTCTCTTTGTGTAATGTTTTGCCCATCTTCAAGTTCTTGTCAGATAATTTCATTATTTAAAGTTTTGCTCATAAAAATAAACTTTGGGCGTAAAGTTTAAATTTGTTTTGCACACACGCACACACACACAGAAACCAATACATGCACGTTGTTTACAACAGACCAGCCCGTGTGTGTATCTGTGTGTGTGTGTGTGTCCGCTACGCTTTGTTTAAAGTAGAACGTGCGTATTTAGAAGGCAAACAACAAAACTGTTTACACACATACACACACGCACACACACACGCGGGCATACACTGAGGACTCGCCTCGGCTCGGCTCGTGGGGCCGCCCGTCCCCGCCCCCTTTGTGCCTCTTGGCACCTGCTACCCCTCGGCCCGACGCGCTTTGCACTGATTGGCCCTAATGAATCTTTTTGTTACCTCCTCGTGCAGCTTCGCCTGCGCATTGTTCCATGCGGTCTATGCAAATTAGTTCACTTTTAACCCAAATGCTCGCCACGAGGTTGCACACAACATTCTCGCCTGATGAAAAATACACAAAGCTGCTAAAGAAGCTGAATGAATATTTAATAGATAATTCTCAGAAATTTCCAGATATGAAACGCAAAATGTAAAATGGTAAACAAAAATAAATTAAGTTAAAATTGTTTGCATAAAACCAAAATAAATATTGAAAATAATTAGAATTTTAATATATTTCACTTAATTATAAATTCTATAGAGTTTTTTGGCCAACAATCTTATAATAGGAGTGTTGTGTGGATTTGTGTGAAAAGCTTGATTTTCTTGTTTTAATATAGAACAAACCAAAGGACTATGTCGGACAACGCCGGGTAAATTCAGCTAGTTTGTTATCAAATGTTGTGCCTAATTAATAATAAATAATTCACAGTGCTATAAGGAAACAGTGATAAATTGCACGACCTTAAACTAATAAAAATATTTTTAGATAAATCCACCAATATGAGTGGAAAATGTGTGAAAAATTGCTAGTGTGCACTCTTGTCCTTTTTTGATTCTATTCCCATTAACTTAATTACCTAGTTAAATGCAATAATGCATTTGATAAGGTTTTCTTTGAATTTCGAAAATCCCATTTTTGCCTGAACAAAAAAAATTGTATATCATTTTCTGTGTATAAGCTTAATTCACTTTCTTAAGTGGAAACTGATTGCTGAAACTAAAAAAAAATTATTTACTTTAAGAAGAATTCGAACTTTAACTTTTCTATCAATGATTTTAAGGCAAATTATATATTTTATATAAATTTATAAAGCTTTAGCTGAATTTAGATACAAATTCTATCTATCTATCTATCACGCGATAATGCAAAAAAAACTTACTCTGATCCAATTAATTTTGTTATTTTTACTTGAGGTTTGCTTGACTTGATTTATACTTTATATATATATGTAAATATTATGTATATAAAAAGAAATGTCATGCATATAAAAAGATTGACAATAAATCATTTTCAAGGCTAATTAATTTTGTTATTTTTACTTAAGTTATGCTTGGTTTAATATATATTATGTGTATATACAAATGTGTCTATTCTCTAGCAAGACAGTATTTTATTTTTATTATTCTATTTTTCCCCAGTTAATATAGCATAAAACACAGAGAATCTCCAGTTGACAGGAACTAGGATAGGGGTTAAATCATTTTGACACAATGGCTTGCCGGGCTGCTGAGCTCTGCTGCAATATATGTGACGTGCAGCGTGTGTATGTATGTGCGTGTGTGTGTATATATTTTGTGTGTGTCGTTGGCCACTGACAGTCAGCCAGGTGGGTAGGCAAAAAGAGTGGCCTTACATTACGTATACGCAGTGTGTACAAACAAAATACATACCGCAATGTTTATTTTGTAAGCCTGTCGAGGCAAGCGAGCGAATAAGTGTCTGTGTGTCACTGTGTATGTGTGCAGCTCATAAAATGCATAAGTATGTGTGTGTGTGTGTGTGTGCCTCGGTGTGTGTTTGTAACGGCTTGTGTTTATTCAACCGCATGGAACAATGTGAAAAACGCATGCCAGGCATTTGCCTTTGTTGCTTCCCCTTAGCCACCCTTCCCCATCTTGAACCTGCACCTCTGCCCCCCTGGCCCTGCCCCTTTAGCCCGCTGAGCGCTATGCTAAACTTTTTACAAGGATTGGCCCCAGGGTGAGGCTCAACGGGGGACGCTGTGCTTAGGCACGAGGCGTGCAACAATTTAAAAAGATATGCGAATATGTGTCAGTGTGTGTGTGTGTGTGTGTGTGTGTGTGTGCACTTGTGTGTGTCCGCACAAAGCCTATAAGAATGAGCCGATCCGAGCTGAGCGCATGTTAATCTTTTGTCGTTCTTGTCCAAAAACGAAAACTTGAACTTTGCCATCAATGCATGAATGATTCATTCCATTCATGATTGATATGAAAAATAACACGAAAAACAGAGCACAAGAAATACGCAGAGAAAATTTCCAAAAGTTAAAAGCAAACAACCAGTTAACCGTGACATCATAATTCAATCCAAATACTTTCTGTATTTACGTATAAATATGCAAAATTAAACTTTGGGCACTTTGAAATTAGTTTCCCTCGGCAATTTCTAAGGCGTCTCAGAAATAAAAAAAACACCTTATTGCTTTTACATCCGTTACTTTTGCCCAAAATGTTTACACAGTTCAACAAATTTTCCACTTACCTTATGAATGTTAGTTTAATGCTTTTTCCGGCCAGCTCAACTTTAGTTGTTTTATTCAAGAGCAAAGTGTATTAGAAATTGCTTATTTTCATTGTGGCTGATGTAATGAGCTGTGTTGGCCGCCTGAAATCATAATAATTAATAAAGCATATTTTGTATGTGAATTAATGTTTTATTAAACTTTGTATATAACTTTATACATATATGTAAGTTTCTTTTTCATGTGAAAATAATAAGAAGCAACAAAAATAAAAAGTAATTATAGAATAATATTAATAATAATCGATCAATTTATTATTAATCAATCATGATATTAATGACAGTGATATATTCTAATTTCATAAAATCCATTTTATTTTTAATGAGTAGGGAGTATATGCAAACGAAACTTAAAAAAAAAATATTTCTTTCGGAAGTGAGTCATGATTTTTATACCCTCAAATAAACCAAAAATTGTGGTTTTTTCAATAATGAATGTACAAATGGCATCAAACATGAAAATCGCTTCAGTTT